>APFE030277420.1:73710-97049 GCA_000404065.3 Pinus taeda
AAGCATATTTCAGTATTTTCCATTAATGAAATGAAGTATTATTTCCGCTGCATCTCTTTGTTTATGGTTATCGTATCTCTGTATTTATGGTTATCTCTGTAATCTATTGCGTTCCTGTTTAAATCCGGATCAGTGACCGACATCTGCTCTCTTACCGGAGAAATCTTCCTCTGGTGTCTTCATCCCAAGTATGTGATGCGGGCTTCTATTCTACAAATAGAACGTTGTGTTGCATGCCTCATCCCACAAGTGAAGTGGTAGGCCTTGGTCATGCAACATTTCCCGTGCTGCCCCTACAATAGTTTTGTTCTTCCTCTCGGCCACCCCATTTTGCTGTGGGTTATGAGGTGCCGTCAACTCTAGTTTAATTCCTTCCACTACATAGAAGTCCCTAAAGTCTTGAGAGACATATTCTCCACCATTATCTCTTCTCAAGGACTTGATCTTCTTCCTTGACTCTTTCTCAACCAAATCTTTGAACTCACAAAACTTTGTGAAGGTTTGGTCCTTCTTCTGCATGAAATAAATCCAACATTTACGAGAATAGTCATCAATGAAAATCACATAATACCTTTTCTTCGTTGTGGATGCTGTCGAGAATTGTCCACACAAATTAGTATGAACTCACTCTAAGATAGCCTCTACTCGACTGTCTCGATCATGAAAGGAAGACTTAGTGTACTTTCCCAAGGTGCAACCTTTTCATGTGTCAACTTTCTCAAGTTTACATTTGGGAAGTCTTGTAGATATCTCATGCATTATCTTCAAAGCCCCATGATGCAAATGGCCCAACCTCCTATGCCACAACTTGCCAATGTCTTGGATTTGCACCAATTTTTCTTTCGTACTGAATGCTGCACAATCATCTACCTCTATTTTATAGAGATTCTTTAGCCGAATTCGTATACTCTTGGTCTGACCCATGGCTATGTGTCTTATGAATGCCTTTCCTTTACTGAAGACAACATCATAGCCTTTTTCCTCTAACATTGCGACCGATACCAAGTTCTTCTTCAGTCCAGGAACATACATCACATCTGTTAAGGTGAGAGGAGCTCCATGCTCCCTCTGAAAATCAATTGTGCCCACTCTTGAAACATTATAGCTTCTGTCATCACCCATCTCTATGCGCATCTTGAGGTCTTTCTCCTCGACGACACTAAATAAATTTTTATCACCAGTCATGTGGAATGAAGCTCCACTGTCAAGATACCAGACACAACCCATCATCGATGACACCATACATGCAATGAGGGTAAAGTCCATTTCGAACTGAGAGGCTAATGCCTCACCTTCTGATCCTTCTGAGGATCCCTTCTTGGACTTCTTCGATGGGAAATTAGTCGCAATTAAAGCATCTTACATTAGACGATTAAAGCATCCCATCTTGTGAAAATTAAAGCATCTTACATTAGACATGTCACCCTTCTTCCCTCCATGAGAAGAATTCAATTTGAAATGGGAAACCTTCCCCTTCCCGTTCCTTGCGTTACTTACTAAGGCCAAATTTTCTTCATTATCATTCTTGGATGAAGAACCATCTCATATGCTCCTCCTAATCTCCTCTTGCATAAGATACAACCACAGTCGTTCCCAATCCAGTAGTTTCTCCTTTCCATTCATAGAGTCTTAATAGCTATTCCAACTCTTTGGAAGGCCAAGGTGAGAGAGGCTCACCATATCATCAATACAACCTCCATTCTATCTTTCCATGCTATGTAGTTCGAGCTACCTTCCAAGGCATACTTTAGTCTCAAGTCATAGAATGCCATTGGACAACCTTGAAGTCTAGTATGAATTCAATTTTCACGTGCAACCCTGAACTTAAAGCTTCAAATTCTCTTTTCATTATATTGTTCACAACTCTAGTACCATGTAGAAATCTGTGATAGGTTAACCTGATACTGCAATATAAACCAAAGAATAATACTATAACCTACTCCTACTATCAATTTGCAGAAGCTTAAAGATCAAGCTGAACAATATAACTAGAATAAGAAGAATCAATGGCACAATACACATGAAAATACTTTGCGGAAAGTCTCAGATAAAAACACCACACTAGTATTATGACACATGGTGGAAATACATAGGAATTATACAAAGCCTTAGCTCTCATAGCTAGCTAGTTCTCAATACAATCCTCACAAATGCTTACAGGAAATCTTGGCTTCTCTCCAGCCTTCCTCTCTACTCTCCAAGCTCATATTTCCTTACATTGTTCCTTGTGGATGATTAACCTATTACAAAGTGGAAAAGTAAGCCTTACAAAACTACGCAATCCTCAAGGATGAATCCTTGACTGCATGCATGAGTTTTCCCCATTAGAAAACACATGAAACTGATAGTACACTATCCTTGAACATTAATCTCAACTGGGTCTTTCTCAAAATAGACATGCATGAGTTTCTGATGAGAGAATATTCAGTTAACTGGAGTAGCACTAGTTGAGTGCATTAATGCATCAACTGACTGTTAACTCGCTATTAGTTCCTTAAACAGTTTGGAACTAATTTAACTGGACTTAACTGAGGAAACTAAGTTAACTAATTAAAACTCAAATATAACTCAATCTTATCTCCTTATTTTAAGGGATAACTCTTGCATGACTTCATAAAGACTTCTAACTTGAATTTATCCAACTAATTAATTTAAATTAATTAATTAATTATTTCCAAGTAGATGTTAAAACTAAATTTGATTTTAATTCACAATTTAATTCAAAGACAAATTAAATTGGAATATTCTTGTTTCCATATTTCAACATATGAGTTCCAGGTTGAAAGGGATCAGTATCAACTCGGTTAGGAACACACAACACGAAGGACGTACACAACTTCCAGTGAAGCAGTCCACTCAGATGCAGCTATCACAACATACAAGGTAAGATAACACGTATACACTCATGAATTAGTCTGAGATGAGTGCAATGGCTGTTACAATAAGTTTCATGTGAAAGGCCTATCTGATGTCTGGAAGAGAATTCGACACGAACGACACAATATTAAAAGCATATACAACAAATTTCCATTAATAGATTATGCATTACAACAAATGAATCAGTTCAAATGTAGAACACATGGTTAAAGAAACATGCATTACAAGTGTTAAATATCAACCTTACAACAAATACAATACATGTGTGAAAACATGTTGGCCTGTTGACAGGATTCTGAATTAAGCGAAAGTTCCAAGACACATCGTTACACCATACATCACTAACCTTGTCAGTGGGATATTGGAGCCTCTACTTACTCCTCAAAGAAAATATTACAGACTCTCTTGGCGATGTGGGAGGAGATGAGGTGAAAAGTCCTTTCATGTAAAAATGAGGGGGGTATTTATAGCCAAGAGTGAAACTGACCCTTGTGGTTGTTCAACTACCCTCATGACTATTCAACTTCCATGACTTTCTGACTTACATGACTATATGTTCAACAAGTGGGTCTCTTGGACTTCCATGTTACATCACATTGATTGACAACAAGTCCATATTAGAGATGTGGGAAACAGGACTCATGACTTGACTCGAGATGACTTGACATGAAATTGTTGGTACATTCATGCTGCTGCTAGAGTGCATATCGAGCTAGAGTGTTGTAGGTGATGGATGTCTTCATGGTGTACCATAGCTTCATCTCTACATGGCGAAGTGCATGGAGTCTTCGATGGTCCTTGGTTCGCTTGATGAAGCTTTAGCATGTTGTTCCTTTCATTCTTGTTGGAAGGCTTGACATGCTCACTTGTTTGCAAACGTGCATGTTTGTCACGTTCATCCATTTCACATGCTTCGCTCATTCATCCATTGGTGAACCTATCCATTTGTATGTGACCCCTTTGTTCATCCCATTCATCACCTTGACATGTTTGTTGGTGTACCTATACCTGCAGTCACTCATGATGAGACGACATCAAATCCATAACCTTCTAGTCTACCATGAAACATTATCATTCGAACGCAAGTGACTGGGAGAGGCAGCAGGGTTGTGATGCGAGATGATGGCTCCGGGCAACTGCTGATGTAAATTGTGTAAGAATCACTGAGATATGGAGATAGACAATCTGAGTCGATAATGACTGACTGCAAGGTCTGACTTAGCCAGGAGGCAAAATTGCACAAATTTTGGGAGGAACAGTTCGGGCTGCTGGAAGGAAAGGAAGGCATGCTCTGTGCATTTTCCAGAACGAACAGTCAACAGGGGCTAGACATCTAGATTTGCACAATTTTCCAGAGGAAGGAGTTAGGCTGCAAGAAGCGTTAGCAGGAAGGGAGACTGGTAGCTAGATCTACGCAATTCCCACAGGGAACTACCAGTTGGTTGTTGGGGTCACTAATAGCTAGATCTATGCAATTCCCAGAGGGAACTTCCTGCTACCTACTCAGTCACTGACAACAAAAACTGCACAATTCTTGGATGAAACAGGCAATCTATTGCTAGGAGTTGTTGTTTTGGAAAATTGCATTAAGGTTGGGAGGTTGGCATGCTGATCATCTCTGTGCAATTTCTGAGTTGAGCTGACTGATGGGTAGTGGGAGGCCTGCTCATGAGCACTGTGCAAATTCTAGTATGAACAGTCGGTTGAGTATCTGGGTGGCCAACATGAGTGTTGATTGAATTGCTTGTGGGCGACACAACTTGAAAGAACTAGTTTGGCTCTTTTGCGTTGTTCTGGTTGACAGTCAATCAAGTCAAAAGCCGGGTAATGTTCTGGCTATTAGTGAGGAGTCTAGTCGTTAGAATTTAGGAAAAATGTCTAAGTGTTTGAACAGTTGAAAGATGAAGAGTATCATACGGACACACACTCACATGAATTGACGACGAAGCGACCAAACCATGTAGATACACATGTTCAACATGACTGACCGACAGTGCAGGCGACAAGCACGACACTCGTGATTGATCATTCATGATCGAGACGATGCTTTTACAAGAATGAATGTGACTCCATGTGTGAGAGTGATAGATGCTTTCATGGAAAGCACATCAAACACATACGAAGCAAAGAATTTGAGCATAACCAGAACAAGGTCGCAAGCATGACTTAGACATCAACATGCAGAGACTAAAGTTTAATAAACAAGCAAGGCGAATGTAAAGACTCACATAGGCTCACGGAGTGAACCCGGGTGTGTGCAATCATCAAGTGAAACTCTTTAAGGGAGGCTCCAAAATTAATGCAGGCAAAAATTTTGGAGGGTGGTTGTAGCCGCTAAAACACTTGGCGATAGAGTATAAGTTTCGGGAAGTATTAAATCACTGTGCAGGTTACTCAAGTTTCCCCATTTACCCCATGGACATACATGGTTCACCCTTTGCCAACTCAATCAAACAAAATCAAAAGTTCAGCGTAGATCTCAGTGTTTTGAATCCGGGAAGGGTAGTTTAGTTCATGAGTTGAAGATTTTTAGAGTATAAGTTTTCATCTCTGGTGTTTCTCTGCTACCAGAAGTCCTAGGCAGTACAACAATAGATTCATGTAGGAACACACACATTGCTCCATGGTTAGTACCCCAGTGGAGTTGCATGCTTCACCTCTCTGTGCAAGAAGCCTTTCTCTTCTTTCGCCTTTGTATTTTTTAAGAGAACTGTGCATAGGCACTTATTTACTTTTGGGGTGGAAGAGGGATCCCGACTTATTGATATAAAAAGAGGTTTTTCCTTTAGAGAAGCATGTAATACCTCTGACATAGGTTTGCTTGTTTATATTTTCCCCTTCTCCATTTCTACTAATTGGATTAGCTTCAACACACAAAGCAGAAGGTTAAGTACATGCATGGGGCTTCCCAGTCTGGACACTAGTTCACGGTTGGACGAAAGCTTCTCTTATAGATGGTTCGTATTTTCCTTCAGGACTTCATCAGCCAAAGGTTGTAACCAAGGAGAGAGAAAATGGACATAAGACTAGCCAAGTGCTGCAGTGTCACAAGTCTCTTCAAATTTCAGCCACATGCTCTATTTAAAATCCATAACATAGTAGTTGGAAACACTTATTTGTCGAAACAAAAATAGTAATATATCAAACAAACTAAATGTACATGAACAAAAATAGTAATTAGAATAAAACAAAGAAAAAGTAGAGATAATAAGAAAAACAAACCAAATGAAACAACAAGCAGCAAGAAGACTATGTACAAGGCACGTGCGTGGCCTGACCTACTGAACTAATGCATGAGTACTTGGTCGTTTGAGAGGAAGATCATCAATGCTCCCATCGAATGATTGCAAATGATAGGTGTGTAAGCCAAGCTTCTTTTGGACCAGTGCTGGTCCACCGAGCTCCGCTACCGGAACCTAGTGGCAATCCATAAAACCTTCAAGTGTAGACAACACTACTATCTCAGGTACTGTGTGCATCATGGGCTTGGATGATGGCACGTGGTAATTTTTTTTACTCTGGGAAGGGTTAAGCTTTTTGAAGTCAATGCGTGAGCAAATCTTCCAAAATTTCTTATGTGGAAGATTTAAACCAAAAAACCAAGTGTGATGAGGAACTTTGCAAGTAATCCAAACACTTAAAATGTTAATCAATCTATTCGGTGAAAGGAGTACAAACAACATGTATGTGTTACCTGTTCTTTGTTGTAATGGCTTGTCTTCTCCTTTACCTAGAACCTTATGTTGGATTGTTCACATGTAGTGCATACTCAGGTCATCATCTACTCATGTAGGCCCATCATGGTATTGTTCGATCAAGCAGTCAATGATTGGTCACTGCTGCAGTGTGTAACTTATACCGAGATTATCCATCTTCGGATCATGGTGGACCCCCAAGTTGCTCTGTTTGTTCATAGTGTTGGCCTTTCATGTGATTAGCATGAGTGCTTTAGCATCATTTTTTGTGACTCCAAACTTCAAACAACTTGAAATCGTGCATAGTTCCTTGTTTTGGATGACTAAGATGCACTCGGTCCTTGAGTCATCATGCGTTCCTAATTTATCAAGACTCATGGTCCACAACTTGTTTATACATGGACTGTTTGGGGTGTTAGTACTACTATTACTACCATCGTTGCTACTATTCCTACTAACAAAAAAACAAATTGTACAAGTTTCATTATCATCTGTTGGGTGAAGAAGGAGTCCCAATTGCTTGTTTGATGAGGTTGGGGTTGGCCATGTAAGATAACACTCCAATGTATTTTCCAGGAAGCAGTTGCTAAACATGAGTTCTGTGAAGGCCAATGGTTCATTCTCATCATCAAGGGGAGTGAAATTGTGTTTTATATACCTCTCGGATAACACCTAGATTTGGTTGCATTTTCCCTTGTACGAAAGCCATAGGTGAGACCAATCTGTAGAAAAGTATCCATCTAGCTTCCTAGACCATTCTCTACTAAGAAGCAGACCATATTCTTCCGGTATGTCCACAACAATTATGTTGATGCACTTTTGGACTTGAATATCATGGGATAGTCAGATGATCATGTCTCATAGTTCACCAATGGTTGGTACTAATGTTCTATCAAGTTGGATGATTCTCATGGTTGTTTCGCTCCATCGTGCATTGATCTTCTTAGTAATGGAGATTGCCATGACACTGGCTGTCATGCTAGAATCAACCAAACATTTGTGGACATAGTAGTTGAAAAATTTGAATGAAAGTAGGAATGTGGGGCAACATGAGTTTGCTTATTCCATCCAGAGTGTATTGAGCATAGTGGATAGTGATCTGGGAGGTGTGCATGCTCCCTTGTTGGTAGAGGTCGCGTTGTTTGTTTCTGTTTGTCCCAATTCACACAACAGGATATCTAGCTAGCTCTAGACTTTGGCTAACTCGAACAAGTTGATGTTCACTCAATTTTTCTTCATGTCATCAACTATATTGTAATCCAGAGGTGGTAGACTCATTGATGTGTCTGAGGTGGAATGGATGCTCGTGTTGTCTAGAAGATTGTTCTGTAGCTTACTACTCATGAATGTTCTCTTATCTGCCATTGTCTTCCCAGACTTGCTTTGTGTTTGTTGCTTTGAGGCAACTGGTGGATCGACCTTTTTTATCATCCATTTCATTTTCTCTTACACCTCATCAAGTGTCAGGGAAGCCCCTTTACTCCTAAGGTTGTAGTGATCATTTTTCTTTTGGGGATGCTTCTTAGTGTTCATCTTTGAGACTACTTGCGATCACTGATATGCATTCACCACATGTCCAAAACTTGGTGCTTTATAAGGTGAAACCTCTCCATTATCATTAGTGTCTTCAGGTGCTCCTATATGTCACCATACACATCAAGTGTATCAGTGCAGAAAGAGGTAACAACTCATTTCCAATCTGAGCAAGAGTTCTCGAGATGAAATTCTTTATTGAAGGAATAGTACTTAGGATCAATGCATTGATCAAGTTGGAGCATAGGCTTCTACACAAATTTGGAGCCAAAATAGCTCTTGCCTAATGAGCCAGTTAATGAACTACTTGCCTATCTCTATCTGGCCAGATGACTGTTCGCGAATGTATTCATCTTTCATTTCTTGAGTTCAAACATTTCGATGGTCAAGTTCTTGAAAAGGTGAGTGAGAGTCTCAATGTTAGTTGCTTCCTTGTCTTTGTCTTTGCTCACCGTTTCTTGGGACTTTCTACTCACATCCTTTGATTCTTTCGTCGATTCATCATCCTTGATGACTCCAATGGCGTGCAAGTATTTCTCAACATCAATAGCCTCTTCACAACTTTCTAATAGTGTTGGCTTCACAGCTCACTTGATGAACTGCGCAATGGTGGTTGAGAGTGAATATGTGTAATAGTCGACAGTGATGGAGTCATGAAGTTTGGTGCCTGCTGCAAACTTGTTCAAGATACATGGAAACCTCTTATTGAAATCTTTCACTTTCTCTTTTCCCTCCATCTTGAGGCTTCCAAATTCTCTGAGTAGCATGGCTGGAGTCTTGCCATCAACAAACTTTTCAAGGAACATACGTTTGAAAGAACCCAAGTTCTATTTAGAGTTGGATGGAAGGTTATGATACCAAGTAGTTGCTTGGCCATCCAAGGTCTATGGAAACAATCTACATGCTACGTCATCATAATGTACCTCAAGGGTCTACTGTTGTAGGTGGAAGTTATCTAAGTGGTCTTATGCCTTCACTGAGCTGTTAGGGTTAAAATTGATGTTCATTCTCTTCACTTTCTTCGACATCTTGTGTAGAACATCCAGGAGGGCCAATGGTCCTTGAGTCATCCATTCAATATTTGGGTAATTCATCTTGTCATCCTCTTCATCCTCTTCGTATTCTTCCTCTCCTTTAGAATCTGATGATTTTGGATCTAAGTCTGTCAACTTGTCTCCACCTCCACTTCATCCACTGCCTTCCCCTCCACGTCCTATACCAAAGTTTGATCCCAAGACCACAAGAGTCCCTTGTTCATCTTCAAAGAATATTGGAGGTTCCTCTTTGTCTTCAGTATCTTCTTCCAAACCTTCAAGAGTGGCAAGGACAACTTCTTCCAGCGATGATATAACAACCCATATGGGAGTGGTTTTTAGCTTCTTTGATGCATGTGGAAGATACTATACATCTGGGATTAGTTTGACTACTTTCATGAATTGGCAAGTGATGGGATAGATGGAGCGAAGGTGTTGATATGAAATCTCGTGTTCAATTTTGGGAGGTAGGGAGTCACCAACTGTTGAGTCATGAGAGAGGGAGTGGGAGTTACCGCCATGACCAGATGGTTGATGAGTGAATCTAAGGGTAATTTCAGTCATGTACAACTGGCTTCCCTCCTTCTAGCACTAGAAATGTTGATGGTGTTAGACCTGCCAACATTCAAGGGATCACCCCGGTATGAAGTCCCAACTAGACCTCACACTATTTGGTGTGGGAGTCCCATCTGGTATGATGGCCCAGTTGCTATTGTCTTAAGGATTTGACTCAACTCTTGCTTGTCAGCACAAGAGAGTGGTTCATTTCTTCTTTGAGAAGTGAGGCTCATATTCTTGGTGAGTGTAAGTGTACTTGTGTCAATGGTTCTTTCACTATGAGAGGAAAAGGTGAAGATGAGTTCCAGGTTGAAAGGGATCAGTCCCAACTTGACTAGGAACACACAACACAAAGGACATACACAGCTTCTGGTGGAGCAATCCACTCGGATGTAGCAGTCACAACATACAAGATAAGATAACACGTACAACACTCATGGATTAGTCTGAAACAAGTGCAATGGTTGTTATAGCAAGGTTCATTTGAAAGGTATGTCTAATGTTCAACAGAGAAGTCAACATGGATGGGACAACATTAACATCATATGCAACACATTTCCATTAGTATATTATGCATTACAACAAATGAATCAGTTCAAATGTAGAACACATGGTAAGCAACATGCATTACACGTGTTAAAGATTTGTCTTACAACAAATACAATACATGTGTGAAAACATGTTGGCATGTTGATAGACTTCTGAATTAAGTGAAAGTTCCAAGACACATCGTTACACCATACATCACTAACCCCGTCAGCGACATGTTGGAGCCACTACTTACTCCTCAAAGAAGATATTACAGACTCTCTTGGCCATGTGGGAGGAGCTGAGGTGAAAAGTCCTTTCATGTACAAATGAGGGGGGTGTTTATAGCTACGGGTGAAACTGACCTTTGTGGCTGTTTGACTACCCTCATGACCATTTGAATTCCATGATTTTCAGACTTACATGAATCTATGTTCAACAAGTGGGTCTCTTAGACTTCCATGTTACATCACATTGATTAACAACAAGACCATAGTAGAGATGTGGGCAACATGACTCATGAATTAACTTGACATGACTTGACATGACATTATTGGTACATTCGTGTTGCTACTGGAGTGCATGTCGAGCTAGAGTGTTGCATGTGATGGATGTCTTCATGGAGCTTCGCCTCCCCATGGTGAAGTGTGCAGAGTCTTCAATGGTGTTTGGTTCGCTTGATGAAAATTTAGCATGTTGTTCTTTTCTTTCATGTTGGAAAGCTTGACATGCTCACTTGTTCAAGAAGGTGCATGTTCATTGCGTTCATCTGTTTCGCATGCTTTGCTCATTCGTCCATTAGTGAACCTATCCATTTGCATGTGCTCTCTTTGTTCACCCCATTTGTAGCCTTGACATGTTTGTTGGTGTACCTGTACCTACAGTCACTCATGAAGAGATGACATCAAATCCAAAACCTCCTAGTCTACCATGACACATGATCATTCAAATGCAAGTGACCAGGAGAGGCAGCAGGGTTGTGATGTGAGATGATGGATCCAATAAACTACTAATGAAAAATGTGCAAGAGTAACTGAGAGATGGAGACAGGCGATCTAAGTTGACAGTGACTGACTACAAGGTTTGGCTCAGCTAGGAGGAAAATTTGCGCAAATTTTGGGAGGAACAGTCTGAGATACTGGAAGGCAAGGCAGGGATGCTTTGCACATTTTCTAGAATAAACAATCAGCAAGGACTAGATAGCCAAATTTGCACAATTTTCCAGAGGAACGGGTCGGGCTGCAAGAAGGGTTAGCATGCAGGGATTGTACAGTTTTTCTAGGCAACTGTTGGGGAGACTAGCAGTCAAATCTATGAAATTCCCAAAGGGAACTACCAGTTGGCCATTGGGGTCACTGGCAGCCAGATCTGCACAATTCCTAGAGGGAACTTCCAGTTGGCTACTTAGTCACTGACAACAAAAACTGTGCAATTCCTAGAGGCAAAAAGCAGTCTACTACTGGGAGCTGCTAGCTAGGAAAATTGCATTAATTCCGAGAGGCCGACTTGCTGATCATCCCTGTGTAATTGCTAAGCTGAGCTGACTGATGGGATATGGGAGGCCTGCTCATGAGCACTATGAAATTTCTGAGATGAACAACTAATCGAATGTCTAGGTGGCCAACATGAGTGAAGATTGAATTACTTGCTGGTAGGACAACTTGAAATAACTAGTGTTGGGTGTGGAGCCTAATTATCTTCTGTATTCAAAGATCTCAGCCGGATGTATACCCCAGGAAGATTGTACACCCCTCCACATGGGGGGGTGTGGGGGGGACTTGTCCTCCTCGTGGGGCTTCCAAGGGGGCTGATCCCCCCTAACTAGGGGGTCCGGGGCTAGCGGTCCCCCAGCGGGGGCTCGGGGGTAGTGCCCCGGAAGCTAAAAATAGATGTAAAATTGCCTTGTAAAAGTATAGTAATTTCTAGTCAATCTAGGCCATTCATTAGGTGGATGATCTAACGGTAGAAGTTATTTTTAATTTAGGGCTTTTTCCCTTAGAAGGCAACCCCTCGCTATATATGAGGGATTTGTATTGTGTCTATGTATGTCTGAATATCTGTAGTTTGAGTGAGGAAGAGAGAGGAGATTGAGAGCAAAGAGGGAGTTACAGCGGATCTACTGTAGGTTGTATATCTTAAGTTTGCTGGATAATATAATAAAAGAAGTACTGGTTGTTTCTCCGTGGATGTAGCCCAAACTGGGTGAACCATGTATATCTGTTTCTCTCTTGTTTTATGCATTTTCTGTGTTTATATTTTTGCAATATTTTATGTGTTCCATTGCTTTGTAATACATACTTTTCTAACAACTAGTATCAAAGCTGAAGGTCTATTTGGCTGATAAAATCACAGGAGAGAAGGTTTCCTGGTTCAAGTGGGAGCAATGGTAGAAGATGGTAGGTTTAGGGTCGAAAAATTCAATGTCAAAAACTACCAGCTATGGAAGATGCAGATGGAAGAGTATCTGTATCAGATAGATCTATACCTACCATTGAGGGGAAAGACAAAGAAGCTAACAAGTATGAAAGACAAAAATGGAATATTCTCGACAGAAAGGCACTTGGAACAATATGGTTGTGCCTAGCGGTGTCGGTAGCATTTAATATTTCAAAGGAAATGAAAAAAGAGGGTTTAATGTCGGCATTGGCCAAACTATATGAAAAACCCTCGGCCTCAAATAAGGTATTACTTATGAAGCATTTATTTAATATGAAGATGTCAGAAGGTGGATCTGTTGCAGACCATTTAAATGATTTTAATACAGTTACAATTCAATTAAGTTATATAGGGGTAAATTTTGATGATGAATTTAGGGCTCTGTTATTTCTGTGCTCATTGCCAGAAAGTTGGAATGGCTTAGTTATGGCCATTAGTACCTCTGTCTCTGGATCTTGTACTTTAAAGTTTGATGATGTTGTTGGGGAAATCCTTAATGAGGAAATGCAACAGAAAAGCTCCGGTGAGACATTAGGTAATGCTTTGACTGCAGAGACTAGGGGAAGAAAAATGGAAAGATGAAAGAGCCTTGGATATCGCAGTAAGTCAAGAAAAGGCAGATCCAAGTCCAGATTAGGGATAGTGTGCTAGAAATGTGAGAAGAAAGGACACCTAAAGAAAGATTGCAAGTCTCGGAAGGGAAAAGAAGGAGACGCACAATAAGAAATTAATCATGAAGCGAATGTAACAGGTGATGTGTTGCAAGATGCTTTGATTCTTTCGTTAGAAAATATTATTGATGCCTGGGTGGTAGATTTAGGGGCCTCATTCCATGTCACACCTGATAAGAAACATTTTCATGATTATGTTCAAGGATATTTTGGATAGGCTCGATTGGGTGATGATAAACCTTGTAAAATTGTTGGAATGGGTATAGTTTTCATAAAATAGTAGAATGGAAATAAATGGCTATTGAAGGAATCTGATTTCAACAAGGAAGTTGGGAGGTGAAGGTTGCATAAGTACTTTCACAGATAAAATCTGGAATGTCACTAAAGGATCCTTGGTAATAGTGAAAGGAAGAAAGGTTGGTACATTGTATTTATGCAATGGTATTTCTAATTCTATTAATTCTTTAACCTCTACAGGAGAAGATATGGCATTGTGGCATCATAGGCTTGGGCACATGAGTGAGAAGGGGATGTAAATTCTTCACTCAAGAAATTTGTTGCCAGGTTTGAAGCATGTTGATTTAAAATTCTGTGAAAATTGTGTTTATGGAAAATAGAAAAGAGTTAGATTCCTTAGAGTTGGGAAAGAAAAGAAGAGTGAAACATTAGAGCTTGTGCATACAGATGTATGGGGACCTGCTCAGGTATCATCTCTTGGTGGCTCTCATTACTATGTTACTTTTATTGATGATGCAACCAAAAAAACCTGGATTTATTGTATTCGAAATAAATCTGATGTATTTGATATTTTCAAGAAATGGAAAGCTTTGGTTGAAAATGAGCCAGGAAAAAGGTTGAAGTGTCCTAGATCAGATAATGGAGGTGAATATTGTAGCAAAGAGTTTGATAGGTACTATTCAGAGAATGGAATTCATAGAGAGAAGATAGTTCCAGGAACATCACAAGAAAATGGTGTTCTAGAAAGGATGAACATGACAATCATGGAGCGTGCAAGGTGCATGAGATTGCATGCAGGATTGCCTTTACAATTTTGGGTAGATGTTGTAGACACTACTATTTATCTAATAAACAGAGGGCCTTCAAATTCCTTGGATGTTGGTATTCCAGAGGAGGCGTGGATAGGTAAAAAGGTAAACTACTCATTTTTAAAGACTTTTGGTTGTGAAGCCTTTGTCCACATTAATAAAGAAAATAGAACAAATATTGAGGAAAATCAAAGAAGTGTACCTTTATTGGATATGGTGTTAATGATTTGCGTTATACTTTATATGATTTATATGAAAATCACAAATCATTAGGAGTAGAGATGTATATTCAATGAAAAGTCTTGTATAAGAATCAGTTGCAGGGAAAGGAACAGGAAAAAGAAAACAAAGAATACACAATGCTTGACAATATCACAGGAAAAGTGATGGTGCCTAAATCATGAAATCATAATACAATAGCTAGAAAACAACCACACAACAACAGCAACAAGCACCTCAAACACCTGAAAGTGGTGTTAGAAGATCTACCAGGATAAGTAGACCCCCTGAACGATACTCTTCTTCATTATATTATGTATTGTTTATTGATTCTGGTGAACCAGAACGTTATGAAGAAGCAGTGTAGGTAGAAACCATGTTAAAGTGGGAGCAAGCCATGAAAGAAGAGATGGACTCCTTAGCACATAACTAGACTTGGGACTTAGTCAGGTTGCCTACATGTAAAACAACATTGCAGAATAAATGGGTTTACAATTTGAAGGAAGAATATGGAGGTAGAAAAAGGTATAAAGCTAGATTTGTGGTGAAAGGTTTTGCACAGAAAAAGGGTATAGACTTTGATGAAATATTTTATCCTGTTGTGAAAATGACTTAAATTAGAACTATTCTAAGTCTAGTAGAAATTGAACATTTTCATCTTGAGCAGTTAGATGTAAAGACAATCTTTCTCCATGGGGATTTGGAGGAAGAGATATATATGTAGCAGCCACAAGGATATGAGGTAAAAGGGAAGGAGAAACTAGTGTGCATGTTGAAGAAGAGCTTGTATGGCTTAAAATGGGCTCCAAGGCAGTGGTATCTAAAATTTGACAGGTTTATGTTTGAACAAGGTTACACTAGATGTCACTCTGATCATTGTGTTTATCTCAAAAGGAAAAATGATGGCAGCTATATTATATTTTTATTGTATGTAGATGACATGCTTGTTGCAGGCTCTAACATGCAGGAAATAAATGTGCTCAAAATAAAATTAGCAAATCCATTTGCAATGAAGGATTTCAGTGCTGCAAAACAAATCCTTGGTATGAGAATAACTAGAGAGAGGAAGAATTGCAAATTAACATTGTCTCAAAGTGAGTACATAGAAAAGGTATTGAAAAGGTTTAATATGCAGAATGCAAAACCAGTTAGTATAGCTTTGGCTAGCCATTTCAAATTAAGTAAGGAGGAGTGTCCCAAGGCTCAGGAACAAATGGCTCATATGTCTAAAGTTCCATATGAATTAGTAGTTCGAAGCTTAATGTATGCAATGGTCTGCACAAGGCTTGATATTGTACAAGTAGTGGGAGTTGTAAGTAGGTACATGAACAATCCAAGAAAAGAACATTGGATGGACGTGAAGTGGATTCTCTGGTATTTGAGAGGTACCACAAATCAAACATTATCCTTTGGTGGTTCAAACATTGCTCTACAAGGATATGTTGATGCAAATATGGTGGGTGATAGAGATAACAAGAGGAGCACAACAGGGTATGTGTTTACTGTAGGTGGAACAACTGTTAGTTGGGTCTCAAAACTACAAAGTATTGTTGCACTGTCAACAATAGAAGCAGAGTATGCTGCTGCTATAGAGGCTAGTAAAGAAATGATTTGGTTACAAAGGTTTATGGATGAATTGGGTAAGAAGTAGGATTTGGGTAGATTATATAGTGATAGCCAGAGTGCCATACATCTTGCAAAGAACTCTCCATTTCTTTCCAAGACTAAACATATACAACTCAAGTACCATTTCATACGATCAGCATTGGAAGATGGACAATTGAAGCTAGAAAAGATACAAACTAGCCAGAATTTGGCAGTTATGTTAACAAAATTTGTAACCAAGGAGAAACTGAGAATCTGATCAGTTTCAATTGGTCTTCAAGTATGATGAAGAAGATGAGAAACAACCAGGTCCAAAGTGGAGTCATTGTCTAGCAAATGTAGCAGCAATGGAGTTTCTATAATCAGTCTCCAAGTGGGAGATTGTTGGGTGTGGAGCCTAATTATCTTTTGTATTCAAAGGTCTCAGCTAGATATATACCCTAGGAATATTATAGAACCCTCCATGCTAGGGGGTGCGGGGGGGACTTGTCCCCTTTGTGAGGGTTTGGGGGGGGAAATCCCCCTTGGTTGGGGGTGTTCGGGGGCTAGCGGTCCCTTGGCAGGGGCTTGGGGGCAGCGCCCCCAAAGCTAAAAATAGATGTAAAATTACCTTGTAAAAGTATAGTAATTTTTAGTCAATCGGGGCCGTTCATTAGGTAGATGATCTGACAGTAGATGTTATGTTTAATTTAGGGTTTTTTTCCCTAGAAGGCAACCCCTCGCTATATATGAGGGAATTGTATTGTGTCTATGTATATCTGAATATATGTATTTTGTGTGAGGAAGAGAGAGGAGATTGAGAGCGAAGAGGGAGTTACAGCCGATCTGTTGTAGGTTGTATCTCTTCAATTTGCTAGATAATATAATAAAATAAGGACTAGCTATTTCTCTGTGGACATAGCCTAAACGGGGTGAACTGTGTATATCTATGTCTCTCTTGTTTTATGCATTTTCTGTGTTTACATTTCTGCAATATTTTATGTGTTCCATAGCAGTCTGCTGCTCGGAGCTGCTGGCTAGGAAAATTGCATTAAGGTTGAGAGGCCGGCTTGCTGATCATCTCTACACAATTGCTAAGCTAAGCTGACTGATGGGCAATGGGAGGCCTACTCATGAGTGTTTCCGGGAAAACTAGTGTCTATTCAGATCTACTAGTCCCACTAAGATGGGTAGCTATCATAGAGACAAACAATTAAAAGTAACTTTTGTTTTCCTTTATGAGAGATAAACGAGAGAGAAGCAGAGAGTACCAACCTGAGTCTTTCACTTGGCTCCTTTCTTATTTCATCTCTCCTTTGATAGAGTTTTTTCCACTCTTTTCTCACTTGTCTTGCTTCAAATAACACTTATAGAGTAAAAGCAGAAAAATACCATCAAAGCATAGAGATCTATAGCCATAAACAATGTAGAATCAAATGTACATTAACCATACAAATACATACACAAATACAAGATTCAGAAATATACAAGTATATGGAGGAAAACTCAAATAGCTTTATTGATAAAAGTAGTAGAAGAGAGGATTACAACCCAACTATCTGATCTAGCACCATCCTCTCAGCATGAAAGCCCTCTTCACCTCATGAAAATCTAGATCACCCAAAAATACAATGCTTCACAGAGAAACCAACAACACTTCCTCACAAAATACAAAATTCTAGCCTTTGGATCTCTAGGATGAGGGATCCATATATAGATATTTGCAGGTGGGGTGAGTCAGCTTCTGGGATTTTTATTAGTGTCATTTCACTAATAGTTCTTGGTTCCACTTGGAGATTTCATGATCTGTTACTCATCCTTGGGCGAATTCAAAGAGGCAAGTGTCACATGAGCAGTTTCTAGAAGATTCTTTGGGTTTCCTCCTAGCAAACTGCCTCTGCTATTTGTCTACTCTTGCTCATCGCACCTTACAGAAGGGATTTTCAGTTTGCATCGCACCCTCTATGTATAGTAGGTGACATGCATCGCACCCTCAGCATGGAGCAGTCTGTATGGTCTAGTTTTGACCAGTTCTGAGTAGTTTTTCAGGGAGAATTTATGGGAAACGATGTAATCAATTGACCTTGATCGTTTAGGGTATGAAACAACACTTTTATGGGTTTAGAATCCCTTGGTTTATGGACATATGTGACTGGGGTAGTAGTGCCCAAATATGTCTATAATAGTTTCCCCCTAAAGCATGAGGTCGTAAATCTTCTAATGTCGGGTGAAATGCTTTATCATGAGGATCCGAGGTTTTTCGAACTGGAAGGTGACCTGTAATAAGATAGAATATAATACATTATCTTCGTAATTTTTTCATGATATAGCTGAGGTGGGCATTCCCATGCTCAGCTTTATAAATTCATTTTCATGCTCATAGGACAGACAATTGTCTGTGTGGTAGACTGATGATTCTGGTAGAGCCATCATTCCTTAGCTTGGATGATTATCTATGTAGCTATGGAATACATTTGATGTCTTTATTTTCCTGAATATATCATAGCCTGAATGGATTAAAATAGATCTGAGGTCTTCAAACTCATTCAATCTTTGCTTGAAGTACAAGTCGATCCATGTTAAAAGATGTTCTGATGTCGAACATGGAAAGACATCACCTGATTACTAGCCAATGATGTAAGTTGTTAATAGGCATGAGAGGAATCATTGATAATGATAATGACCCTCAAGGTACTACAGTACAATTCATGTGGTGTGAATACATGAGTCGATGTCAAACACCACGCAAAATATTTCGGTCGAAGGCCATTGATGTAAACATGTCACTGGAAGTGAGAAACTTGCCACTGAGGCATGCAAGCTCCAAAGTACAGAAAGGGTTGTTCCTAAGTCAACTTCTTGGATAATGAGTTGATGTCGACAAGAAGTGACCCATTGTAGGAGGGCCTTAATTAATCCCACATCTACGACATGAAATGGAGCAAATGATTTTGTGGAGGTGAAAACGATCTGATGATACAAGGTTCATTGTGGCGGTCATGAAAAATGGAGCGTGAAGGTATTGCAGTGGATGAGGCGTAAGCTAGGTTGGTGAATTCTCTAAGTGAATTCTCTTGAACATATCAGTGACACTGAAATGGATTGGTAGCATTAACCCCAAAAATGGATGGTATGGAGGACAAATGGTGATATGACCGGTGAATGGAATAACCCAACCTGACTCAATCATGGTGATGGAGTGAAAGTGTCATGTTCAAGAGCGACCTGCTACCAATGAAGTTCTTCAAGTTTTCTTCCCAATTTTCCCCAGTCATTGCTGACCAGTACCTCTTTATTTTTTTCAACCTTGAGGAGGATAACATATGCTTGTTCTATAATTTTCCCTTTGGGAAAAACTGTCGCTATGTTTTAGCTAGCCTAGCAACAGTAAAACTCACTCTTTTTCATATGGAAAAGTTTGTCGCTATTGTTTTAATGAGTTTAACGAAAAAGATAACTTGGTCCTTTTTAGTTTTAGAGAGTTTGAAAAGATATGGAAAGGAAACTCAAATAGTCCTTTTTCGTAGTATAATCCCTTAAGTCCGAAAAAGTATAACATAATACGAAAGGGATGACTTTCTCGATGACTTTAATGAGCCGAAAAAGAGAAGTGCTCGATCTTTTTGTGTAATGATCCCTCAGGTCCAAAAAGATTAAAATATAGAGGAGCGATGGAACTTCCAATCACTTTAAAGAGCTGTAGAGGCAAATTGCTCGGCAATATTTTCATATTTTATGAGCTTAAAAGAGACTCGTTTTTGAGGAACGAGTGATGCTTTTGGGTAGCAACTGGTTCCAAGTAAGTTTGGAACTTATCAATCACAGTAGTGTAAAGAAGGTGGCTAACATAATCACTCATCGCAGCTATTCCTTAAAAGGGTAAACAATCAAGTGGAGGCGTATGATTGCTAAAAGAGTGGAGGTGATGGTAAGAACACGACCAAGGCTTAAAAGGCTAATAACAATGTGATCACAAAGGTTATTTACCAAAGGTGGGTTCATTTTTTAATGAGCTTAAAATATGGGGAGACATATGCTCATTGCTAATTTTATTTTTTAACGAGCTTGAACTTCGAGTTACACTGAAATTTGTCACCATGACTATCTGCAGTTAATATGGCTCCATCAATAGTCATATTATCCTCCTTGTCAAGCCTAATGCCTCTGCTCTTCATGTCAAGCTTCAAAAAGGGAGAAAGTCACTAAAAAGATGTTTATCTCTGGGTACGCAGGTTCTCTCTACCTTTCCTGCTGGTACGCATCCAAAACTCATTGTACCTGCGTACTTGTACGCTCTGTAAGCCAAAGGATGGGTGCGTACCCCTGTAAAGGTCAAAAGGCGCGAGTTTCATCTTAAAAAAGTTACTTGTGGTCACTTCTAGAGCCTTCTAGAAGAGTGTTTGACGTATATTTAGCGCCTCCAGATGGTTCATGCATCCCTATGATAGAGGAACTCATCCCATCAAGAGAGGAGCTACCCCATCCAAAAGAGGGAGTATCCCATTGATGTTGGAACTGAATAACTTCCTCTAGAACACTATAAATACAGGCATTGGGCCAGAGGAGGGGAAGGTTGAAAGCTGAACATTCCAAAGGGTAAATGCTGCTGGAATTAGGACTTCCATTGTTAACTTGTGAGGAGAGATTACCATCCTTTCTTGTTGCCATATTGGAAGTGGGTGAGCTTGTCAAAATAGAGGAAATCTCTTGTTGGACCCTGGGAGGAGCTTGCACAACACCAAGGCTCAGGTTGTAATGGTTCCTTTTTTGTTTCCTTAATACAAATAAGTCCATTCTTCTCACTGATTTATTGTTAATGAATTATTTCATATACTCCTTGGTCTATATGATGAATATGCTTTGTGTTATGAAATATTCAGGTGTTATGTAATCGTTTGACTGTTAGTGTATGCAGGTCTTAAAGTGAAGGAGAAGCTCATCTAGATCAGCAAGGCTGGACTGCTACAACAAGCGTTGGATTTGAGGTAGGATCGAACAACACTTGGTTTCTCATAGGATAATGTATGTTTAGAGAATGATTGCTCTTGTTTGTTTTGTTTATCACTATAGAGTCTTAGACTCCTAGTGAGGTTAGGTTTGTCCGCAAAAATAACTCTTTCCGCATGACAAATTGGCGACTCCACTGGGGACTCCATTGATGTGATTGATTTTTCCTTTGAGCATTACTTTGATCTGAAAAGAGTCTTGTTTCTTTTGTTTTTTGGTTGCTTGACTGTGTTTTTGGGTGGCTTAGCTTAGAGTCGAGTTAGAACTTAGTTTTTCTTCATTTTGCAGTAGTACGCACCCTCTGAGTTAGACACAGTGCGTACCTGTACGCACTATATCTGTGTACACAGAGCGTGCACGCACCTGGTTAAACAGGCTGCCTGCGTACCCTGTTAAAATTGAGAAAATTTCCTTTTTCATCACTTTTTCCCTTTAGATTTTGTTTTTCTTAGTCTTTACTGCCCAGATCCACTGGTTGACTGTCAAAAATCTTCACCTGCACTTATTCCATTAGTGTCAAAAGTTTTAGTGAAATTCATTGAGATTTTAGCCTTAGGGTTTTGATTTTATATTGGTCTTGTAGTGACTTTGGGTTTAGATATCTCTGGTTTTGTCAGTCTTCTTAGGAGTCGGACCAGTCGTAAAGTCTACCCACGTGAGCAACCGACCTTTGTGTTGCCTCTTTGCAAAATTTCAATATAGCTTGTTCATTTAAAGCCGTGAATTTCATTTTCAAAAAGAACAAAAAGAGTTGATTTTTTGTTTTGATCAGTTTGTGATTCTGCATAAACTAGTCCTTGGAATGATTATTGCCAAGTAAAACATCCCGGAATCATCCTAGTAGGCTTTCGCTTCTTAGATTTACTTGTTAGTAAAGTTAGGTAAATTCCCTTTGATTTGCTTTTGAGTGAGTTTTCATAGATCTTGAAATTGCTTTGATTAGATTAGTTTTACATGCTTTATTAAATAGGAAAATATAAAAGATCTCCTTTGCAAAGTTTGCTTTAAAGTAGCATTTGACGTCTTTGAAAAAGAAAGGAATTTTTCGTGAAGTAATGAGTGGTCATGTTTTGTGCGCTTTGAAAAGATAAAGAAATTATTTCTTTGATTCTCTATTAAGAAATTTGTTTTTATCAAAAGATTGCATTCTCTCAACTCTCTTAATTAGGAAATTCATTGAAAAGAAAATTATCAAATCATCTTAGGTGCATCTTTTAGAGAATTGGAGTCGAGTCTATA
Source organism: Pinus taeda (assembly GCA_000404065.3). NCBI lineage: Eukaryota > Viridiplantae > Streptophyta > Pinopsida > Pinales > Pinaceae > Pinus > Pinus taeda. The sequence goes on from APFE030277420.1 coordinate 96,138, forward strand.
CACCATCAAGTTTCATCTCCATCACCTTTGTCTTTAAAGAACAACCATTAAAATCAACGCTTAAAGTAAAATTAACTTAGAAATTTTTATTTTCTAGGGCTCTGAAGCACCAACATAGATCAGGCTAGTGTCTTGGAGTAGGTGAGTAATTAACTCTCCAAGACTATTAAACCAAACAAGTAGCTTATCTTGTGATAGAATAAATCCAGTTGTTGCATTTATACTCTGGGAAAGCTCCTCTTAAAGGAGAAGCACGAGCTCGTGTCCGAACCAGTGAGGGGATCAATCCTCCCTCGTTGGGAACGACGCCAGACACGCACGTATTACAAACGTAAACCTCAGATTGAGGAGCCAGGGGATCACTTATCGGTAAACCTTGGATTGACCATTGTCAAGGAGCCGGTAAGGGGATTGAGTTTGTTACTCTGCCCTTGCGTGCTGTCGGAGTGTAGACTGTTCCCCCAGGTGTATTTGTTGCTGTTGGTGACCTTAGTGACCATTATCTTAGGATTCTACCCAAGGTGACGGTGGGAAGATCCCACTGTACCTGGAGCAGACGTCGGCTAGACTCACTTGGATTTTCTGGGGGGTTCACTTCACTCGAGACGGTTAAAGTGGAGGAACTTGGTCCAGTCTATTCATTAAGCAGGTTGCCGGGGTAACTGTTCCACCCGCTCTTTCTGTACGGAATCCTACGAGGTTGGATTTCATCACCAACTAGTGTTTTTGGTCCGGAAGCTACTGTTTGTGTTTGGTTTGACTGACGCCCTAGACTCTTTAGGCGTATGTTTCAAATTTGATTGGTTCTTTAGCGACTTTAGGTGGTTTGATTTCAGATTTTATTTTGTTTTCGTGTGTAGTAGTTAAAAGTTCTTAGCTGTGGCTGAATCACCGAGACGCTCCCGTAGACTT
>APFE030277420.1:108343-174761 GCA_000404065.3 Pinus taeda
GTATCAGCAAGGCTGGACTGCTACAACAAGCGTTGGATTTGAGGTAGGATCGAACAACACTTGGTTTCTCATAGGATAATGTATGTTTAGAGAAGGATTGCTCTTGTTTGTTTTGTTTGTCACTAGAGAGTCTTAGACTCCTAGGGAGGTTAGGTTTTTCCGCAAAAATAGCTCTTTCTGCATGACACTTCGCGTAAACCTGCTCATGCCAGTCATCTAATAAAGATGTCTCTCATTGGTAGGTTCATTTTTTAGGGAGCTTGCTCCATGCGAAAATTTGCTCCAAGCCTTTTGTATGCAAGCTAGGAATGACCAACTACTATCTTAAGGGTTAATGAACTACTGAGGTTAGGTAGGATAGTTTCGTAGAAACATTTCCTTTACTTTGCCGTCACCGCTGGTCCCGACAAAGGTGAATGGCTGACCAGACCAATCACCTAACTTAAGTAGTTGAAGTTAGTAAAAACTACGGGGTTATAGTTACGCTGGTCACTTTTTACTTGCGTAAAAAAGGTTTGCATGCCACTAGATATAAAGAAAATTAGAGTTTCCAGGTTACCATATGGAAGTTCCTGCATAAAATCAAGGTTTTTTCATCCGCGGAGCAGACAAAACACTTCCTTGGCTCTGTCCATCAAAATAGACAAAGGTGAATGGTGTGAGCTTCCAATCACATAACCTTCGACGAGGAAATATTTTTCTAGACTGATCCCATTTTTCTAAATGGATGGGTGTGTCAGATTGGTCATATATCCTACAAGGAAACATATCTTATATCTAGGGTTTTCCTACCGAAACAGACCAGGGCATGTCCCCCTAGGTTTAGTCACATTCAGTGAATCACTCGAGGTCATCAAGTGGATGGAATAGAGATTGATGAGACATTCCTTGTGCAAAAAAGCCATTTAGGGATGGCATTTGAATAGTAGCCGTGTTTGAACCGAGGAATGAAAGCTAGTCAACGAGTTGGACCATTCTGCCTTCATATGGGAAACACATCACCCGAAAGAGTGAGGAAAAAATAACTCCCATGCTATAAATGTAGTCATGCCCAAGGAGTAGATTGTAATCTAGTGGTCCTTGGACTACCATCACATTCAAATGAACGGTTTTCCTACTCAAAGTTATAGGCAAATTTGGAAGGATCCCTAACGGTCAACTGGTTCCTTTATTGAAGCCTAAGAAATTTCGAATCTCAGGCAGAAGCGGTGGTGAACCAAGCGCTTTCCAAGAAGTTGAGGAAAGGATACTCACAAGATCCCCTTCATCTATGATAGTGCTAGACATGATCATTTTGTAAGCTTGTACTATGATCTGGAATGGTACATTAGACGATAGGTAGGGTCTTGCTAGCAGATTCCAATTAAAGGAAATGACTAGATTGCTTGGAGGAGGGACCGAATAAATGGTTGGATGAATCTCTTGAACTGAGGAACTTCCTTCCTGCGATAAGGGAATGGGTAGATTTCCCCCATGTTCATCAGATTCTGTGTTAACAAAAATAATTTCAATGGTGTCGTTCTCATCCTCTTTGGTGACTGTATCATTTTAAGGTGGACCTTCTGAAGACAATATTGAGTCGACTGCCGTCTCGACCTTTTGACTTTGGTCCAGTGTGGACTCAGAGGATTTATCTTCAATGATAAGAATTTTGACCAACAAGAGAGGTGTGTCAATCAGATTTTCAACTAGTGATGGACTTGGCAAGAGTTTCTTGTATCCAGGTGGAAGTCGTTGTGGTGAAGCAGGATGGTTATCCAAGACTCTTTTAGCTTCATCCAGGAAAGGACAATGGTGGAGGGCATGATCGTCGTCACACAATCTACAAGGAAATTTAGATCTTCCATTTTGTCCATTGACTTCATTTTCAATAGTTGATGGTGTACTCTCAACATGATCAACAGAGGTTGAAGACACTGGATTGTGCAAGCGGGGAGACCAATCCCTTAAGATCCATGGGATGCAAGGACAATCTGAATGATAGTGGTCTCCCTTGCAAATGACACATGGATATTTAGGTTTGGATGGTGCAGTGTGTGGATTTTTTCCAGATGATGCATGGTTGCCCCCTTTCGCCATTGGCTTCTTCTTCTTCTTCTCCTTCCCTTTCTTCTTCTTCTCAATTACTTGGTTTTTAGTGTTACTAGCTTCACCAAGCAAAGAGGATGAAGGAGAGGGAGAAATGAATGAATTAGAAGGTAGGGGAACAACTCCAGTATCATTTGGTTGTTGATTTGATTGCTCAGGAATTACGGTGTTTTGAACGATAGAGGTCGAGAATAGCCATACTGGCAGGCCAATTGTGAGTCCTGGAAGGGACAAAGTAGCCATGTATGGAGCACCAATATCTCCCCATGAAGAGAATGGACTAGGATTTCCCCCGAGGGGAAAGCCTTGATTGGTGGACTCCATTTTCTCAACCTAAGACCCATGAGGGAACAAGGATGTTATTCCAATTAAAATAAATTTTATGACACTTTGACAGAACTCGCCTTTTGAATTTTTAAGATTCGAGAAAAGGCTAAAGATGACTCTAGATGCCTTCGATTTTTAATGATCTTGAAGTGACAAGTGCTCAGATGGACCTTTTCTTTTAAGGACTCTGAAAGGAACGAAAGTGACTACTCTGGAAATCTAGACAGAAGGATTACCAAACCAATCGCAAAATTGCAATATACTTTTACATATGGCAGTCAATCCTCCCAAATGTTGTGTTCAATGCATTGCGATCAATAGGGCGGTAGACACGGCTCCCTAAGGATAAAGGATATAGCCTATTGTGGTCTCCCAATATATACTCGACGGTACATGGGAGCACAAATCCGTACTGGCACTTGTCGTATCAAAGAGGAGGAATCACCCAACCTACGATGAAAATGATAGTTACCAGGCTTTATGACGCCATAATAGATCTCTAGCCTAGACTTCTAGATGTTGTGCATTAGATTCCAAAGTGTTTTTATGTTCATTGAGGTTTATTTTATAGTTGATCTTTCTTAAGAAGTTTTCCTTTCAAGTTTCACCCTGTGATGTAGATGTACAATTCCTAAACATGCAATCTAAGATGATAAACAGTCGTTTATTTTCTTTTAGCAATGAAAATCCTAGCTACTAAGGAAAGAAGAGTAAAATTCTTTCAACATATAGCAGAGAGCACACACTAGATGCACTTTTCCAAAATCAATTTCCGCATGCAGTCTAAATGCAAATGGACATGCATGTATTTGTTTTTTTAGTTTCCTTAATGTGAGAATGACAAAAAGAAAACTAAATATAGATCTAAACTACTTTTCTTCAAAGTGACACCTGAGCAATTTCTTTTGAAAAACAAAAGGAAGACTAAGACGACACTTTCAATTTCGAATGGAAAACTGCTTTCGATACTTCAAATAATTGATAATTCAAATCAAATACAATGGAAAAAGTGTAATTGACTATCTAAAAGAGGAACTTTATGACACTCTTTTCTTGACTGAAAACAATAGTTGTGACACTTTCAAATCAAAAGACGATAGTTAAATTAAGCTACTACTTGCAAAGGAGGACTGTAAATGATGAAAAATACATAAAAAAACATTTACAATTCCTTATCAATCGAGGCTAAATAATGTAAAAGAAGGAGGTTTCAACAGTGATATACTGATCATAGGCTGCAAAACTACTGAATAGAGCTGAAAACAATGAAGAAAAAAACCAAAATTTGGAGGCAGAAATAGTCTCATTCAATCATCGCACCTATCGTTAAAGGAAACATGGATGCATCTCACCTGAAACACATGAGAAGTGCATTACATCCAAACTACTAATGAGAGATAGTGCGATGGTCTAGGGATGAGACTGAGCTCGGTTTTCACTCATAGTTTGCAGCTAAGTTCAGGGGTTTAGGCTGAGCTTATGATAGGCAGTAAACACAAAGTATAGGGGCTGATCTAATGAGGTTATTTGAGCTACCACCAGGGCACTTAGGATGTTTGCAAGTTAGATGTTCAGTTCATAAACTAACCTAGAGATTGACTAAAGTAGCGTTAAACTACTTTGCAGTTGCATAGCAAAAGTAGTTCGAAGGCTAGCTGGCTTAACTTCAAGCTCCGTCTGTAGTTTATAAAGAAAACAACAGTAACAAACAAAAAAACTATTCGCTCCCTAGTGGAGATGCCATTTTGTTTCCAGGAAAACTAGTGTCTATTCAGATCTGCTAGTCCCACTAATATGGGTAGCTATCTTAGAAACAAACAATTCAAAGAAACCTGGGTTTTCCTTTATGAGAGATAGATGAGAGAGAAGTAGAGAGTACCAACCTCAGTCTTTCGCTTGGCTCCTTGCTTGTTTCCTCTCTCCTTTGATAGAGATTTCACCACTCCTTTCTCACTTGTCCCACTTCAAATAACACCTGTAGAGTCAAAGCAGAAAAATACCATCAAAGCATAGAGATCTATAACCATAAACAATGTAGAATCAGATGTACATTAACCATACAAATGCATACACAAATACAAGATTCAGAAATATACAAGTATATGGAGGAAAACTCAAATAGCTTTATTGATAAGAGTAGTAGAATAGAGGATTACAACCCAACTGTCTGATCCAGTGCCATCCTCTCAGCATGAAAGCCCTCTTCACCTCATGAAAAGATAGATCACCCAACAATATAATGCTTCATAGAGAAACCGACAACACTTCCTTACAAAATACAAAATTCCAGCCTTTGGATCTCTAGGATGAGGGATCCATATATAGGTATTTGCAGGGGGGTGAGTCAGCTTCTGGGATTTTTATTAGTTTCATTTCACTGATAGTTCTTGGTTCCACTTGGGGATTTCATGATCTCTTACTCATACCTGGGCAAATTCAGAGAGGCGGGTGTCATATGAGCAATTTCTAGAAGATTCTATGGGTTTCCACCTAGAAAAATACCTCTACCATTTGTCTTCTCTCGCTCATCACACCCTACAGAAGGGATTTTTAGTATGCATTTCACCCTCTATGTGTAGTAGGTGAGATGCATCACACCCTTAGCATGGAGCAGCCCCTATGGCCCAGTTTTGACTAGTTTTGAGCAGTTTTTCTGGAAAAAATTCTAGGAAATGATGTAATCAATTGACGTTGATCCTTTAGGGTATGAAACAACACTTTTAGGGGTTTAGAAGCCTTTGGTTTATGGACATACATGACTGGGGTTGCAGTGACCAAATATGTCTATAACAATGAGCATTGTGCAATTTCTGAGATGAACAACTAGTCGACTGTCCAAGTGGCCAATATGAGTGATGATTGAATTACTTCTGGGTAGAAGAACTTGAAATAATTAGCTTGGTGCTTCTGTGTTGTTCTGGTTGACAGTTGATCGAGTTGAAATCTGAGTGATGGTCCGGATTTCAGTGAGGAGTCTAGTTGTCAGAACTTTAGGAAAAATGACTAAGTGTGTGAACAGTCGAATGATGAAGAGACACACACTTGCATGACTTGACGATGAAATGACCAAACCATTCAAATACACATGTTCAACAGGATTGACCAATGGTGCAAGCGACAAGCGCGACACTCATGATTGATCATTCATGATCGAGACAATTCTTGCTCAACAAGGAATGTGACTCCATGTGTGAGTGCGATAGATGCTTTCATGGTGAACACATCAAACACATACGAAGAAAAGAATTTGATCATATCCAGAACAAGGTCGCAAGCATGACTTAGACATTAACCTACTGAGACTTGAGTGTAATATACAAGCAAGGCGAATGTAAAGACTCACATAGGCTCACGGAGTGAACCCGAGTGTGTGTAGTCATCAAGTGAAACTCTTCAAGGGAGGCTCCAAAGTTGATACAGGCCAAAATTTTGGAGGGTGGTTGTAGCTGCTACAACATGTGGCAAGACAAGTAGCATATCAGCTGGGAGTGACATGGCAACAAGTTGATGAAGCAAAGACCTAGAAAAAACAGAAACTACCATGTCACAGCCTTGATTGGAAAAAAAGGTTCTAAAAATATTCTGAAATGGTTATAGGATGTTTTGAATCTCCTAACGTGATGATTCCATGTGTTGGATCTAAATACATTACAGTCCAATCTTCTATATAAAGTTTTGAAGGCTTCCATTTTTTTGAAAAGGGTATTGGTGGGATGGACCCTGCAACCTTCATCACATGCAACCAACAATTTTACAACCATGCCAACCATTTATTGATAAAATTGAGATATAAACAATTGTAATTGGAATTTTTTTATAATGGAAGACCATGGGGTTGAACCCACGACCTCCCAAGGAATGACCAATAACCATTACCATTTTGCCAAATCACATATGTTGTATTTGGCTTGAGAGAATTTATAATCATATTGTAATATTTCAAACCCCTAAATATTATGGGGAAATCAAACTGTATTCAGATCAAAATTCTAACATTTAGCTTTTAAACCAATCACTTATACCAATTGCGCCAGAGCCTGAATTATGACAGGAATTGCAGAGTGTTCTATTTTTGTGTTGTAAGAAATTCAATGTATTTTGTAAAATGGTATTTTGAGCCTAGTTTTTAGCAACAATAAGAAGGGGGATTGTGGTTATGAATACCACTAGCTTTGCACTAGCTTGTGTTAAAAATTTAGCAAGAAAGGCTCAATTTGACTTTAGCCTTAGTCAAATTGATCAAATCAAATTTCCACATCAGTGGGACAACTTGGAGGTAGTTAAATAGTGTGGCATGGATCTTGTCACTCAGTTAGCTCAGTAAATTTGAGTTAGGATCTTGGAGTTCCATCACGCATGGGTTGATTGCTAAAATTTAGTAATCTATTTGATTTATTTTTAGTTGAGTTCAGTTAATTGACCTCTAACTATTGATAGAGTTAGTTGAAGGTTAGTGGAGCAGTGGGACAACATTCTAACTCAGAGATATATCAGTTAACTGATAAATCAACCCAAAATAGCTTATGCATGCATGGAATTTGAATTACTTAGCTGAGGTGGAAGAGACAAGGCGAGTGTAACATGAGTTGTATACTAGTTTAGTGTATAGTTGTTGCACTTGGGTTATTTTCTCTCTCTCTCTTCACACATGCGAAGTGTTGTACCTATTTCTTGTAAGCAGTTCTTCACTACAAAAACTACACTGAGAAACCATCTCAACTAGTCTTTAGGTTCAAGCTAGCCCTTGAACCAGAGGGGGCTCCCTCAATTGTTACAAGGCCTTGTTTAACATTGTTCATTATCAGTGAACAACAAACTGTGAAGCACAATGGCTAGATTTATGATTTAGTTTTGGTGGTTGTTGATGATTGCACAATCGCTGTTCATGAATAAATCCCTCTCTTGTAGAGTCCTTTGTCAAAGTGTTAACTTCCAACCTAACAAAATAACATGATTTTTGAATTATTTGAATGAAGAATATAAGGAAATTCCTGATAATTAAGCAGTCATACCGAATACTTAATCAACCAGGTAAATTTGGATGTGTGTAAAATATTTCTACAGCCAAACTAGACACACTCAAGATGTGAAAGAAGGCAATAATTAAAATATGTAGAGGAGATATCTCAGATAGACTATCCAATAAACTAATCTATTTAAATGATTATAACTTTGTAGGGGTTTTCAGAGAGATTTACACACAACCTATTCTTACCCAAATCTCCTATAATATACTTTGAACATGTGTAGAAAATAAGTTATGAAAGCACTAGAAAAATATATAGGGAACACAAATTCTTTCATAAACTGGAGTTGGAAGGCTTTGATTAGGAATTCTGTAGTAAATTTTTTACAAAGCTGACAGGTTTTGGCATCAAAAGACAACCCTTTTACATTATAAATGAAACAATAGATAGACTAAATCTCTCCTAACCGTTACAATAGTTCTGGAATAAAATATTGAAAAATAGCTAAAATAAAATCATATCTCTAATTTATCTACTGGAAACATTGAACTGTTTGCAAGTATCATGCATTGAAATCTGGAATTGGTTCACTAACAGTTGGAAATTTTCAAGATCTTAAAACTATTGATCTTTTGTTGCTAGGTGTCTTTTGAATGGTGATATCTTCATGCCCTTGAAATATAGAACTATTGATTCTCTGTCATTTGTCTTTCAACTGATAATTTTGTGCCTTAAAATCTGGGGTTTGTGAAGTTGTCCCTAAAGATTTGTCAATTTCTTGAATTGACTAATGATTTTATGTCACTTTTTTATAATTCTTCACCATTGTTATAAAATATCTTGGAACAAAATATTTTATAAATGTTTTTCAAATATTCTGTAAATGAATTTCATATTTCTATATTTTCATGAATTTCCTAAATGAATTTATCAAAATATCTCCTAAAATAATTTCATCCCATAAATCCATCAATTATTTGAAATTATGTCTTGTTTTGAAATCTTTTAAATCCATGCATTTTTTTGCATTCCCATGGATTTTCAAAACTATGTGTTGTTTTGCTTTCCCATGGATTTTCAAAACCATGTGTTGTTTGCCATTGTTGGTAAAGTATTTTTTTTTTTTTTTTTACTTTGCCTTTTACTCCCATAAATTTTTTGGATAAGTATTTATCCAAATCTATGTCATGTGCATTTATCCTCTTCATACCATAGAAAGAACAATATTTCTAATCTCTGTTGTTGGTTTTGCTCCCCACGGGGGCTTCACTAGGGGAGAAATACCATACCACGTGGATTCATATTTGGGGATATATATTGAGGAAAAAATAACATAATATATTGGAGGCTATATAGGGGGTAAAGGGTTATTTGGGGATATATATTGAGGAAGAAATAACATAATATATTGGAGGCTATATAGGGGGTAAAGGGTTTTTATATTGGCAGGTATTAAAAATAGAGTTCAAAGATAATGAAGAAATATAAAGGGGTATAAAAAATTATAGTGAAAAATGGATACCTACGATATCTAGTGAAAGTAGGGGTTTTTTAAATTGGGAAGGTGTATTGGGTTTATATTGGTATGGGGTTAAATAATGTGCATTTTAGAGCTATTTTCCAATATGTGGTCAAATTAGGGGTATTGTTTAGTATGTCATGAATGCACGTGATATTTCACATGTTCATTGAGTGAAGCCCCCATGTTGCTCCCATGCTTTTGATTTTAAAGATAATTAAAATTATTTTCAATTTCAATATAAAGTTTTTGAAAACAAAAAACTTTTTTTAAATATCTTTTTGTGCCAACATACAAGAAAATAAACGAATATAAGTGACTTTGCTCAATTCCTTTTGTCAAATTTCATTTTTACTAAGCCTCCTTCTACTTTCACTTGTAAACTCATTTCACACTTGTAAGTCTCCTTTTCACCTCAATCTTGTTTACCTCAGTCTCATTTTTACTTAGCCTCACATCCATAAAGTCATTTTATAAATATATCACCCAAGATTTAGAGGAATCCAAGCTACAACTCCAAAGAAATTCAATCAATCAAAGGGAACCATTGACCTTCGTGCCATATTTCATAAGATTCAAATTATTGTAAATAATGGTTTTTTGAGTGGGGTAAGTAGTCAATGGTTTAGGAGGGGGGGACGAAGTGAGTGAAACTTCTTTTCATGGGGGGGAAGAGGGGGAGGGTGGCAAAATGGGTGAATTTTAGTGAAATTTAATGGGTGGGTTCATAAAGTGAACTTGAACTTTCACTTTTGACTTCGCTGACACATGATAAATAAATGTGGTTTACATAGTTTAGAGATTGGGATAATTATTTTTAAACCAAGTTATAGTATTTTAAATAATTAATTTTATAAAAATATAAATACATGTATAAAATGAATTTTATTTAAAATAAAAACCTTTAAAAATAAATTGGAGACATTTATAAAAACTTCATAAACTTCATGGTTTAGCAATGGAAAGTGTTAGATGAAATGATATTTAAGGGAAGGAACTTATCAAGGCAAGGGAAAAATTGTAGGAAGGTGACAAATTCTTTTTAAATAATTTTGTGACTTACAGGGTGTCAAGATAAGTTACAACACAAAAAAAGCAATTTAGGGTTTTTGCTATTGGGTTAGGGTTTTATTTTTGCAGGATCAAACTTGGAAAATGAGAAAACATAAGGTTGAATTAGTTCATCCTCAAGCCATATAAGAAGGATTAAGTCAAGTGAAAGTCTAAAGAAGCCTTGAAATCCCTAAATAATCTCACACGTGTGGAAGTTGTTGCTGCTGGGAGGGCTGAAAATTTCAAACCTACAATAGAGGATAAAATTTCTATTGTTGGGGTCAAATTTGTGCTGTTGGAAAATATTTGATTAGGTTTGAATTGGAAAAAATTAAGCACATCATAAATGAGGTTGGACTTGATCTTGGAAGCGTATTGGTCTTGGTTTATAGGCCTTGGAATTCATCAATTGAAGAATATATAAGAAGAGAAGAGATTTACAGGTTTTCCTCTCAGTTGGAGAGGTTTTGGCCCTAGCTTGCAGCCTATATCTTGTGTTCTTATGTACTATTGTTATTCTTGTTTTGGTAGTTGTTTGACGATAATAAAAAACATAATAATAAGAGGATAATCTAATAAGTAAGAAAAAGTAAAAGGATATCACAAGCAGTTATCAAGTAAAGAGAAAATATCTAATTATTTCCCTATATATTTCTCAACATCAAATTAGAGCTATGGTTGGCTAAGGGCATAATGAATATCTCCTCTACATTGAATAAGTTCCTAAATAAGTGTTCAATGGTGGCAAGTCATATTAAGAAGGGCATCAAGGAAATATGGGATCCCTTATTTTCGCTTAAGAAGGAAGTGACCAAGACATCTACAAAGGATGAAGGACTATTCTTAGCACTCATTTGCACCTTTCAAGATGAGAATATAGGAGTAATAAATAGTGGAGCATCAATACATATGACTGGGAAACACAAGAAACTAAAAAAATTGTCAAGAGGAAAGTCCTCTTACTCCATTTCTCTTCATGACAACAAGAGCTACCTTATAAGAGGAATTGGATCTACCTCGCTAGAGCTAGAGAATGGATGAAATATTCATGTCAACAATATCATGTTTGTTCTAGGTTTGCATAATAATCTTCTTTCCATTTCATGTTTAGAATATAAGGGAGATAAAATTTCTTTCATGGATGGAAAGGTTGTAGTATGCCATAAAAACTCAAGCATAGAAGATGCAATGTTGATTGGGATTCGTGAAGGAAGACTTTACTAATTGTTAACTCCCCTCGCTCAAGCCTTGGTTCACATTGAAGTTAGCACCTATGAACTTTGGCATAGAAGATTTTTCCATCTTCCCTACAAAATCTTACCAACTTTAAACATGGTTGTAAATGGCATCCCCGAACTAAAGGAAGTTCTTGAAGGAGTATGCAAGGGATATGCATTAGGTAAAAACACCAAGAGACAATTTAGAAGTAGTGCTTCAAGGTCAAAAGAAATTTTGGATCTCATTCATTCTGATGTATGTGGTCCCATGAATCCAAATTCTCTTGGAGGTCATCTATATTATGTAACATTCATTCATGACCATTCAAGGAAAACTTGGGTTTATTTGATAAAATCCAAGGATGTAGTATTCAAGAACATTCAATAATTCAAAGTTGGAGTAGAGAAACTTACATAAATAAGGATAAATATATTAAAATCTGACAATGGAGGAGAATATACTTCAAAATAACTCATAGTTTTCTGTAAGGATGTTGGGATTAAGAGGGAGTTGATAGTCCCATACAATCCCAAACAAAATGGAGTTGCAGAAAGTAAGAATCGATCCATTAAAGAAAGTGTAAAATCCATGCTACATGTTCAAGATTTACCAAAATTTATATAGGGTGAAGCAACTAAGAAGACTATTGTATCCATTCAAAATCGAAGTCCCCATAGGTCACTAGAAAATATGACTCTTGAATAAATATTCACTAGGAAGAAACCAAGTATGGACCATCTCTAAATTTTTGGTTGTCTTATTTATATTCATATACCAAAAGACGAGAAAAAAATTGGATCCTTCAGGCATGAAACGATAATTTTTTGGCTACAGTAATACTTCAAAGGCATATATGATCTACATAAAGGAAGGACATTGAATAGAAGTTAGTTGAGATATGATATTTGATGAAAGTATTGCATTAAAGAAATCAAAATATCTCCTAATGGACTTTGATGATGAATAACTTCCTATATTTGAAGAGGAATGAAAAGGGAAGCAAGAAGAACGAAATCATGAAGATGAAGGTCCCAGTGAACCAGTACAACGGTGGTCATCCCTAAAACTAGAAAGAGACCTAACTAGTTGAAGTATACTCTACTAGATGTAGAATTACATGCAGTAGCCTAGGGTACACTCAAGGAAATTAAGAAGCCCAAAAGATACTCTCGATATGAAACATACATGACAAAGTTGATAGAATTAGAGCCATGTTATGAAACCGGCTCACAAAAAGATATAAAAGATAGATGAACGACTTAAAAATCAACCTCTTCGAGGGGGTAACCTCCTTTACATTACACAAATGAAAAATTCTTGGATGATACAAATGAAAAGAAATCTTTTATATATATAAGAGTCTAAGGGGTCCCAATGCAATCATAGCCTACATAACAATAATATTGTAGGGTCACAATAATACAATAAGGGGGTTTTGCACTAATAACAATAATGGGTTCAACTAGTAGTATATGGACCTAGCATGCCCCTCTCCTTAAAAAAGTGTTGTCCTCAATGCTTGAGTAGTGATATATGCTTCTATATAAAATTCTCATCCTCCCATGTAGAATCTTCAGCAGGTAAGTTCTTCCACTTGATGAGATACTCTAAAATTGATCAATTAGCTATTGATTTCTTATCTTTGTGACTACTTCTAGTTCCAATATGAATTTTCCTTCCTTGAAAAGTTCTTGAAATATTGTTTGAACTGGGATCTTCTCACCTATAACCTTCTTTAAGCATGAAACATGGAAAACTGGGTGCACTCGGGAAGATGCAGGAAGCTCCAATTTGTATTCTATAATACCAATCTTTTGTAACACCTTGTAGAGACTGTAATACTTTGTTGATAATTTACTATCCTTCTTAGCTTGCTTGAGGGACATTTGTTTGTATGGTTGTAGTCGCAGAAATGCCTAGTCACCTACATCAAATGTCTTTCGCTACAATGTTGATTTGTTGCTTGTTTCATTCTATTCTGTGCCAAAGTGAGGTTATCCTTTAATAGTTTGAGAACTTGTTGTTGATGCTTGATGTGACCTTCCACTGCTTGAACCTTAGAATTTTCTTTTAAAGATAATGTGATGGATGGTGGATGATATCCATAAAGTTCCATAAATGGGGTCATTTTCACTGTGGTATGGAAGGAAATGTTATACCACCATTTAGCCAGAGGTAACCACTTGACCCATTGTGTCTGTTTATCATATACAAAGAAATGAATATATCCTTCCAAACATTTGTTCACTATCTCAGTTTTCCCATCAGATTGAGGATGATAAGATGATCTATGAGCTAACCGAGTACCCAAATATTCTACCTCTTGTACTCCAAAGAAACATTTGGATATTTTTTCATAAAATTGTTTCTCCTCCAATAGCTTGAGAACCCTGTCAACATGTTGAACATGATCCTTCCAAGACTTTTTGTAGATCAATATATCATTAAAAAATACTAACACAAATTTTCTAAGGGTTTGAATATGGAATTCATGAAACCTTGAAATGTAGAAGGTGCATTGGTAAGGCCAAAAGGCATGACCAAAAACTCATAATGAACCTCATGGGTTCTAAATGTCTTTTTTGGAATGTATTCAGTCTTCATTCTGATTTGATAATATTCTGAATGAAGATCCAACTTGGTGAAGTAAATTTTTCCATGTAATTCATCTAATAATTTATCAATGATAGGAATGGGAAATTTATCTTTAATAGTAATATTGTTGAGCTCCCTATAATCCAAAAACATGCACCATGATCCATCTTTCTTGTGTACTAATACCATTGGAGCAGAGATAGAAATTTGACTAGGTTGAATTACACCAACCTCTAGCATTTTTGCAACCATATGTTCAATTTCACTTTTTTGGGCATATGGATATCTGTAAGGCCTGATGTTTGGCGGAACACTTCCTAGAATCAAATGAATAGCATGATCATGATAAAGAATGTGTGAGAGGCCTTTGGGAGTCTCAAATACCTTGGAATTATTGTCCAAAACGTTTTGGAGATCTGGAGAAATAGATTATTTCGATGTGGGAACCTATAGTGAATATAATTGTGCAATTAGGCTCTGTTGTTCTCTCTTTAGAAGCTTTGTCATGATGTTAGAGATGATTATATTTCTTGGTAACCCTTCAATTCCCATTAATTCAACTTCCTTTCCTTCCCAAAAAAAATTCAAGAAAATTTCTTGAAAATGAAAAGCTATCATACCCAAAGATTGTAGCCATTGGACTCCTAGTACAACATCTACACCACCCATTGGAATGGAAAGCATTGGACTATTCAAGACATATTATCCCATGGATAGCTTGATATTATGGTGCTTTCTAGGGAAATTTATGGCTCCTCCATTTGTAACCATTACTTGACACTCCGATGCTGGATATAGGAAGCAATTCAATTCCTTGGTTATCTTACAATGAATAAAATTATGGGTACTACCTGAATCAATCAACACTATTACCTTTTTTTCTTGATATTCCCTTCTATTTTGAGAGTTTAAGGAGTGGTAATTCATGTCAATGCATTACAAGATATGGTCAGATTCATTTATTCTTTCTCTGGGATTGGTTCCTGGTGTATATCCTCTTCTTTTGACGTTTCTTGTTCCTTTTCTTGCTCCTCTTCCCCATCTATGTAAATTAATTTCTTCTTAGCACACTTATGACATTTAGTGTATTTTATACCACAATTATAAAAAAGACATTTTTCTCTTTTTTCTTCCAATATTGTGGTGTTAGCCTTGTAGGTGGTGAATGGATAGGAGAAACAACACTTCCATCTTTATAGTTGTGAGTGGTAGGCTTCCTTGTTTCCATAATTTTTCTTTCCATTTTTTTGCCAACCTAAATGCCTTTTCCAATGAATCAGGTTCCCAAAGGTGGACCTCATGTTGGATGTTATCCTTTAAAGTACCTATGAACACAACAATCTTATGCTCCTCTGAAATATCTTTTAACCTTATATTCAATTTTTGGAAGTCCTTAATGTGCTCCATCATTGAACCATTTTGTTTGAGATTTATAAATTGTCTAAAAAAGGTGTTTCTTTTTGTATCCTGATAATGTGCTATCATTTATTCCGTAAAAATTTTCCAAGTGACAAATTATTTACGAGAGAAAAGTCGTCAATACCATACAAACTGATTTGGTTCCAAATATAAAGTTGCAATGCATAACTATTGTGTGTTTTGCACATTATAGAGATCAAAATATTTCTCCATCTGTAGTATCCATGTTAGCTTCAATCCAATGTTAGAGTCTATGAAATCATGATTGACATTTATTTTGTTCTCATCACGAGTTTCATTTACTACCCTTTCACCATTAATAAGCTTTTCTTGTAGCAACTTTGTCAAATATGTCTTCAAATATTGTATGTTGTCTTTAATATTTTCTTCTATACCATCCATGTTAGCTTCCATTCCCTTTGAATTCCTTCTAACTAATTTTTCAACCAAAATTATGCAAAACTTTAAAAAAAACTACACACCTTTTTACACTTAGTAGGAGCTCAATATTGAATATGTTGTATCTCTGTAATTTAGGATCTCCAAGGTCTGAAATTGCGTCCTACAGTATCCCTCTGAGTCCTCTTTCTAGCCCCACAAGTCTTATCAATATTGGATTCTCCAAGGAATCATTATGATAAATATCTCATGATGAACTGATTATAGATTGGTTCAGTAAAGAAAACTTGTACAAAGTGCCACGTATCATTGTTTCGACCTTAGGACCCAAAACTGATAAAAATAAAACTACAGGTCGTATGATTTATGCATCTTTTTATGAAATTTCAATATGATGCTTCGAGAGAATGTTATGATGATTTTCCCCAGGTCACATGTTTGGGATGTAATTCAGGAGCCTTCAAAAACCCTACATGTCTTGCACCATATCTCCTAAACTATATTGAAACAAGATTTGAAATTTAGGACCAAGCATCATCATGATTTTCGCTCACATGGGTTTTAATGTCAAATTCTGAACCTTCGTAGAAAAGACATTATAATGAAAAGTCCACAATGCCCTATTTGTGATGGAATTCTGGAGCTTGTAAAAAGCCTAACTTCCTTAGATTATATCTCCGAAAATATAGTGAGACAAGATCTGAAATTAGGACCCAAGGTTCAAAACGATTTAAGCTCAAATGGGTTTTTGTTTTAGCTTCTGAAACTTCATATATAAAATTTTATATCGAAAACTCCATGATCATCTGTTTGGAGCAGTGAAAGCCTACAATCCAAAGCTATGATACCAAATGTTATGAAACTAGCTCACAAAAAGATAGAAAAGATAGTGTTATGAACAATTTGGTATCTATGGATAAATACTAATTCCCTAGATAAGTAGCCATATCTAGAACAACAATTTAAAGAACTTTAACCTCTTTCTATAAATAATATATAAAACAAAGAGAATGAGAAGACTTACTTGTACTTTTGCTGCCTTCTTGCCTCCTTTATATCGGTCTTGTCGCTCCTCCCCGTACTTAACATGCTTGAGAAGTACCTGTAAACATCAACAGAAGATAAAGAACCAATCAAAGAAAAAGATATATTGATTAAAAGTAAATGGAATTAGATACATTCACACATATAAGCATCACATATCAAGATAAGCATATGGAAAAAGGTGTAAATACTTTATTGAATAGCAGGAAGAATTACAACCATGAAGCCTTATTTGAAGTCACTCCTCCAGCTTTGGTTCCATCCACATCACATAATAATCATGACAATCCGATAGCATAACAACACTTATAATAGTCTCAATTCTTAAACTAACATTATCTCCTTACGATTCATCAAATTCCAGCCCTTGATCACTTAGATGAGTGCTCAATTTATAGGAAGATGGAGGAGGTTTTGTCATCAATGAAGGTATTGAATGGCCTTCCATACTTAGAATTAGTTCCATGGAGGAAGGGATGAGAGGATAGGAGGTATCTTAACTCTTTCCTCATCCATTTTCGAGCTTATAGGAGATGATAAGTGTGGGAATCTTCTAGAAGGCGCTTGAAGATGAGAATATTCCCCAAAAATGTGTGAATTTCCCTCAAACTTTCCTAGAATAGGTTAAAGAGGGCCTAAGTGCTTTGCAGAGAACCCTGGCATGGACTTAACTTCTCTGTAGCACACCCTTGCTTTGGCTTACCTGCACTGGTCCCTCTAGAGATCATTTCATGATGTGTTTAGGCCATGAAACTATCTAGGAAGGAGGCATTCAAAAGGTTGACTTGTTTAGGGTATGTAGCAACTGAAATTAGGGTTTGATGATCCCTAAAAAACTGATCTAGATGATGGGAGTGATGTGCCCAAATGGATCTATAACAGCTGCCCCCTAAAACACGAAGTCAAAAATGTTAATGTTGAGTGATATGCATTACGATGTGATGAGGAGGTTCCAAAGTAGATGGTGACTTGCATTGATTACAATACATAATATCATGATATTTTGATTTTTTCTCTTGAATTGCTGAGCGAAGGCATACCCATGCTTAGCATATAAACTTTCATTACAAGTACATAGACAACCATCTACAAATATAGACCCATGATAGGATGATCATAAATGTAAAGTCATTGTATGGATGATTTGGTACATTTCCTGAAATCGTAGCCTGGATGGATGAAAGTAGATCTGGGGTCTTCTATCTCGTTCAATCGTTCACTGAAGTACGAGTCTAACCATGCGAATATGTGATATGAAGTCAAACATGGGAAGATATTTTCTGATTACCATCCAATGATGTAATCCATTAACAGATCGAGAGAAATCACCGATAATGATAATGGCCCTCAAGGTATTGTAGTACATTCTGCATGGTGTGAATGGATTTTTTGATGTCAACCACCATACAAAGTATTTCAGTCAAAGGCCAGTGATGTCAACCTATCACCGGAAGTGAGAAACTTGTCATTGATATATGCAAGCTTCAAGGTACTAGAAGGGTGTTTCTAAGTCAATTTCTTGTAGAATGTGCTGATGTTGACAAGAATCAACTCATCGCAGGAGGGCCTTGATGTATCCCACATCAATGACACGAAATGAGTGTAATGATTTTTGGAGACGGAGTGTGATTGATGACATGAGGTTCAAGAATGGCAGTCATGAAAATGAAGGTTTATGAGTATTACAAATGATGAATTTCAAACTGAGTGACTTCTCTTGAACATGTCAACAACATTGAATGGATTGGCAACATTGACCCAAAACAAAAGTAATGGATGGTATGATAGACCAAGGTATGATGACCATCAAGCAGATAACCCAACCCAAATAGTCACAATGATGAAGTGAAAGTGTCATATTCAAGAGTGACCTACTGCCATAAAGTGGTTTACCCCTTTCCCATTTTCCCCAATCATTGCTAACCAATACCTCTTTATTTTTATCAATATTGAGGAGGATAATATATGTTTGTTGTATAATTCCACCCTTCGGGTGAATCCATTACTATGTGAGATTTTAACGAGTCTAGCAAAGGTGAAACTTGGTCTTGTCATGATGGACAAGTTTGTCACTATTAGATGTTTTAACGAGTCTAACAACAATGATAACTCGGTCCTTTTTATGTTTAGATAGTTTGAAAAGGGACAAAAAGAAAACTCCACAAGTTATTTTTTGTTAGTTTGTCTCTCAAGTCCGAAAAAGCGTAAAACAATACAAGCGAGAACCTATTGACCATGTTCGATCAACAAGTTCCTTTTTCATAAATAATCTATCTCAGTCCGAAAAAGGGTTAAATTTATACTGAGCAGATGTCATTTCCAATCTATTAACGAGCTGAAAAGGACAAGCGCTCGAAAATCTTTTCATATTTCGAGAGTCTGAAAAGAGCTTAAAGAGGACTCCACTTTCAGGAATGACTGGTGTCTAGGATAGCAACTAGTTTCGATGATGTTAGAACTTCTCAAAACATGTTGATTTATGTGAAGAGTCTAGCTAATAAGATCGATAATTACAATTGTTCCTCAAAAAGGGTAAAACAACCAAGTGAAAGTGTATGATCAGCCAAGTAGATAGTGATGATGGAAGGATAAAAACCAAGGTTCATCTGATGAAAAAGGCTGATAGAATGGCAATCACGAGGGTTAAAATGGAAATGGGTTCATTTTTACATAAGCTTGAAACTAAAAACTATGCTTGGATTTAGTGTCATTTTTAGACAATCTTGAAATGAGGAACTATGCTTGAATTCAGTTACATTTTTACATGAAATGAAGAACTATGCTTGAATTCAGTTTCATTTTTACACAAGCTTGAATCATGAAAAACTATGCTTGAGATTGGTTTACATGCCCCCAGCATGATGATTCGATTCTAGGTGCATGCCCCCCAAGCTTCATTACATTCACCTAAGTAGACTACTCATGACTATCAGGTGGATGGAATGAAGGTTTGTTTACGAGATCAAGTGAAAGACTCAAGTGGGATTTTACGACATCTTCTCAAAGACTTGACTTGGAACTTTGCTCCAGGGGACCTTGTTTTATTTTTTAATGAGCTCGACACAAGACAAGGAACTCTGCTCATATTCCTTGTTTCATTTTTTAACGAGCTTGACACAAGACAAGGAACTATGCCCATACTCCTTGGTTCATTTTTTAACGAGCTTGACACAAGACAAGGAACTATCCTTGTATTCCTTCTTTCATTTTTTAATGAGATTGACACAATACAAGGAAATATGTTCATACCCTTTGTTTCATCTTTTAACAAGGTTGACAGAAAACTAGGAACGATCCTCATATCATTGGTTTCATTTTTTAACGAAGTTGACATAAGACAAGGAACTGTCCTCATATCTTTTGTTCACGACACATAAGAGGTCATGACTTCCAAGGGGTTCTCATCATATGGGAGAACAATGCTTTGGAAGGGATCATTAGAGAGATCTGGTTCCAATGCCCCAGTACGTAATGTACAACATCACATAATTGATCGTCACTTGATGTACGGATGGAACGGGTTGCCACATAATTAACCTGTGGCAGGGATGATACCATTGGTACAAAAGGACCATTTAGGGAAGATGGTTGACTAGAAACCATATTTGGACTGGGAAATGAAAGTTGGTCAACATTGACAATTCTACCTTCATGTGGGAAACAAATCACTCAAAAGAGTGTTGAAACAATAGCTCCCATCTCATAAACATAGTCGTGCCCAAGAAGTAAATTGTAATGTAAAGGGCCTGGGACTACCATCACATTCAAATAAACAATTTTTCCTCCCAAAGTAATAGGCAACTGAGGAAGGATCCCTAATGGTTTACTGGTTCCTCTGTTAAAATACAGCAGAATCCTGGTAATAGGCATAAGTGGCGGTGAACCGAGCACTTGGCAGTGGAGAGAATGATACTCACAGATGCACCTTCATCTATAATAGTGCCAGGTACAATCATATTACAAACCTATACTATGATCTAGAAAGGAACATAAGAAGGAATACGACATCCTACCAGTCAATTCCAATTAAAGGAAGTGACCAGACTACTTGGAGGGGGCACCATAGAAAGATGAGAATTAACCCCTTGAGTTACGAGAGCGAGAGGATTTTCCTCCTGTCTTGATGGAACAGGAGGATTTCCCCTAAGCTAATTGGAATCTAAATAAATGAAAAGAACCTGAGTGGTATCATATTCACTCTCTTCGAAAAAGGTATGATTAACTGAAGGTGAAATTGGGTCAACTGTTTCCTCGACCTGTGATTGGTTAGGTATAGACTCATGGGATTAACATTCATAGAGAGTGAGATTGACCGACGGTTGATTTGGGTCAGTCACTTTATCAACTAGTGAAGAACTAAGGGAGAGTCTCTTGTAACTAGACAGGGACAAAGGTGAATGGGGTGATTCCCTTCACATAACCTACAGGGAAACTTAACTTTACCCTTTTCTCCATGAACTTTACTACCACTAGTTGATGGTGTGTCACCAGCATGATCTCTAGAAGTTGATGACACATTACAATGTGAATGAGAAGACCATTCTTATAAGATCTGAGGAATTCTAGAACAATTTTGAAAGAAGATAATCTCCCGTACAAATTTTGCAAGGATATCGAAGTTTGTGGGGCTTATCGGACGGTTTCTCATTGGAAGTTGTAGTCAAAGAAATGGTTTCTTAGTTTCCCCCTATTGAATTTTATTCTTCTTCTTCTTAACCACCTAGTTACTAGTGTCAATACTTTTACTAGGCAAAAAGGAAGGAGGGGAGGAAGAAACAATAGAGGAAGAAGGCAAAGGGTCAATTTTAGGATCAACTGGAGGTTGATTTTGTCCAGTTGTAGGAATATTCACTTGTGGGGCCAAGGAGGTTGAGAACAACCATACTGGAAAGCCAATGGTAAGTCTCATTAGGGACAATGTAGCCATATAAAGAGCACCAATATTTCCAAAAGGAGGAAAAGGACTAGGATTCCCATCAAAAGGAATTTCTTGATTAGTAGATTCTGGAGTTGTTGCCAGGAGTTTCAACCTAAGATCAAATAAGGAGTGACGGTGGAAGATGTTATCTGCAGTCAATTAATTTTATTTTAATTAAAACAACATAACAAAACAAAATAGGGATAATATAGGAAAAAGGATTACCAAACAACTGTGAACTACAGAATACCTCCCGGCTAACCAAGAAGTACAGGCAGACAATCTCCCTGAATGTTGTGTTCAGTGTATCACAGTGTACAAGGCAGATAACTTGGTTACCTAAGGATGGATAGAAACCTATTGTTTTCCTCCCATTTATACTCGAAAGTACATGGAGGCCTAATCTGTATTAGTGTTGTCTAATGTGAAACCGTATAATGAGAGAATTCCCATATACTTTACGTACTATAACACTGCCCTATATACCCGAAGGTACGTGGACGAGCTACGATATACTCACATACATGGAATGAGGTATCACACTCGGAATGTATCACATACAAGTTAGTGGCAGCTGCTATGCTTTATGGAGCCAAAACATGTCTCTAACTTAGAACCTCTAAATGTTATGAATTAATTTACAATGCTCCATTAGGTTAATTGATGTTAATTTTAAGTTGACCTTGATTAAGAATTTGCCTTTCAAGGTTCACCACGTGATGTATTTTCAATTCCTAGAATGCAACTAATATGATAATCATTATCTTCATTCAATTTTGACAATGAAAAACTTTAGCTAATAGGGGTAGAGAAATCAGATTTCTTTCAATCAAAGAGCAAAGAGCACAATCTAATGCAATTTCCCTAAACTATTCCTATGAGCACACACAAATTCTTTCAACGCACAATGCAAGTTTTTCTTTTCAGTTCCCTTAATGTTATGATGAACAAAAGGAAACTAATGCACATACAATCAATCAATCTTTTTGTAAGAACGAAGACTTCACTACAATTCCGTTTCGAAAGAAAAGAAGTCTTTTAGGACACTTTCTTTTGAACAAAGATTGATCGACTATAAAATAACTTTGACAATGAATTGATAGTGATAAAGAAATCATTTAAGAAAAAATAAACAATCAAGACAAAGTAGGGCTAGCAAAGGAAACACAAATTGATTTCAGAGACACAAGCATCATTAACCTTTCAACAAGAAGAAACAGAAGGAAATTTGGCAAAAAATCAACTCAATGGAGGCATTTTTGTCCTAAGGAGGATCAACGTAGCCTTGAATGGGAGACAATGAACTTAAGAGCACTGTCCCTAAGCCAATGGTGCTCTGCAACTAAACAAGCCTGTGCTGGTGATAGTAAGCCATTCAAGAGGCAACTAAACATAGTTTTTGACCAAAGTTCACTTCAACAAGGCTGAAATGCAATCAATGAAAGGTAGTAAGGTCTACTAGAGTGTCCTAGGATGTGGATAAGCTATGATCATTACCTAGCATAGTCACCAATTTTTTCTGAAGAATTTGGTATCTATGGATAAATACTAATTCCCTAGATAAGTAGCCATATCTAGAACAACAATTTAAAGCACTTTAACCTTTTTCTATAAACAATAGATAAGACGAAGAGAATTAGAAGACCTACTTATACTTTTTCTTTCCTCTTGTGTTATAGACATATTTGGGCACTACAACCCCAATCTCATATGTCCATAAACCAAGGGCTTCTAAGCCCCTAAAAGTGTTGTTTCGTACCCTAAATGAACAAGGTCAGCGGATTACATCATCTCCTAGAAGTTCTTCCTGAAAAACTACTTAGAATTGGTCAAAACTGGACCATACAAACTGCTCGGTGCTAAGGATGCGATGCATCTCACCTACTACATGCAAAAAGTGTGATGCATACTAAAAATTCCTTCTGTGGGGTGTGATGTGCGAGAGAAGACAAATGGTAGAGGCAGTTGGCTAGGTGGAAACCCAGAGAATCTTCTAGAAACTACTCATTTGACACTTGCCCCTCTCAATTCACCCAAGGATGAGTAAGAGATCATGAAATCTCCAAGTGGAACCAAGAACTATAAGATAAATGACACTAATCAAAATCCCAAAAGCTGACTCACACACCTGCAAATATCTATATATGAATCCTTCATCCTAGAGATCCAGAGGCTGGAATTTTGTATCTTGTAAGGAAGCATTGTTGGTTTCTCTCTAGAATATCATAGTGTTGGGTGATCTAGCATTTCATGAGGTGAAGAGGGCTTTCATGCTGGGAGGATGGCACTGGGTCAGATCAAAGGGTTGTAATCCTCTCTTCTACTACTTCTATTAATAAAGCTATTTGAGTTTTCCTCCATATTCTTGTATATCTCTGAATCTTGTATTTATATATGAATTTGTATGGTTAATATATATTTGATCCTATATTGTTTATGGTTATAGATCTCTATGCTTTGATGGTATTATGCTACTTTGACTCTATAGGTGTTCTTTGAAGCGGGACAAGCAAGGAAAGAGTGGCAAAGCTCTGTCAAAGGGGAGAGGAAAAAAGCAAGGAGCCAAGAGAAAGATTGAGGTTGGTACTCTCTGCTTCTCTTTCATTTATTTTTCATAAAGGAAAACACAAGTGACTTTAGTTTGTTTGTTTCTAAGATGGCTACCCATCTCAGTGGGACTAGAAGCTCTGAATGGACACTAGTTTTCCCGATAACAAAATGGTGACTCCACTAGGGAGCGAATAGCTTGTTTGCTTGTTTCTATTTTTTTCTTTATAAACTATAGACGGAGCTTGAAGTTAAGCTAGCTAGCCTTCGAACTACTTTCGCTATGCAACTGCAAAGTAGATCAACGTTGCTTTAGTCAATCTTCGTGTTAGTTTATGAACTGAACATCTGACTTGCAAAAATCATAAGTGCCCTGGTGGTAGCTCAAGTAACCTCATTATATCAGCCCCTATGCGTTGTGCTTACTGCCTATCATTATCTCATCCTAAATCCCTGAACTGAGCTACAAACTGTGAGAAAAAACCAAGCCTAGTCTTGTCCCTGGACCATCGCACTATCTCTCATTGGCAGTATGGATGCATCGCACCTCCCGTGTGCTATAGGTGAGATGCATTCCTATTTCCTTGTGTTACAATGATTAGGTAAGACTATTTCTACCTCCAGATTTTGGTTTTCTCTTCATTGTATTCAACTTTATTCAGTAGTTTTTTTGTATGTGATCAGTATATCACTGTTGAAAATCCCTTCCTTTGCATTATTCAGCCCCCATTGTTCAAAGAATTGTGAATGTTTTTATGTATTTTTCACCATTTACAGTTCTCCTTTGCGAACAGTAGTTTAATCGAACTGTCATTTCTTGATTTGAAAGTGTCGCAAGTGTCGTTTTCAGTCAAAGAAAATAATCTTCCTCTTTTTGATAGTCGATTACACTTTTGCCATTGTATTTGATTTGAATTAATAGTATTTCAAGTGTTGAAAGCAATTTTAAATTCTAAATTGAAAAGTGTCGTCTTAGTCTTCCTTTTGTTTTTTGAAAAGAAAATTGTTAGTACTATCGCTTTCAAAGAAAATTAGTTCAGATCCATACTTAGAATTCATTTTTTCATTCACACATTAAGAAAGCGGAAAACAAATACATACATATGCATTTTCATTCAGACTACTTGTGGATATTGATTTAAGACAATGCATCTTAGTTTGTGCTCTTTGCTCTATGTTGAAAGAATCTTGCTTCTCTTTCCTTAGTAGATAGGATTTTCATTGCAAAACGAAAATAAATGACTATTTATCATCTTAGGTTACATATATAGGAATTGTATATCTACATCACGTGGTGAACCTTAAAGGAAAACTTCTTAAGAAAGATCAACTGTAAAATAAATTTCAATGAACATAAAAATGCTTTGGAACCTAACGCACAACATTTAGAATTCTAGGCTAGAGACGTATTCCGGCATTGTAAAGCATGGTAACCATCACTTTCATCGTAGGTTGGGTGATTCCTCCTCTTTGAGACGACAAGTGCCAGTAGGACTTGTGCTCCCACGTACCATCAAGTATATATTGGTAGACCACAATAGGCTATATCCTTTATCCGTAGGAAGTCGTGTCTGCCACCCTATTGATAGCAATGCACTGAACACAGTGTTCAAGAATATTGATTGTCGTACCATAAAAAGTATTATGCAATTTTGCAATTGCTTTGGTAATCCCTCTGTTTAGATTTCCAGAGTAGTCACTTTTGTTCCTTTTCAGACTCCTTAAAAGAAAAGGTCCATCTGAGCACTTGTCACTTCAGGCTCATTAAAAATCAAAGGTGACTAGAGTCATCTTTAGCTTTTTCTCGACTCTTAAAAATTGAAAAAGTAATTTGTGTCAAAGCGTCATAAAATTTATTTTAATCGGAATAACATCATTATTCCCTCGTTGGTCTTAGGTTGAGAAAATGGAGTCCACCAATCAAGGATTTCCCCTTGGGGGGAATTCTAGTCCCTTCTCCTCTTCGGGAGATGTTGGTGCACCTCATATGGCCACATTTTCCCTTCTAGGACTGGCAATTGGCCTGCCAGTATGGCTTTTCTCGACCTCTGTCATTCAAAAAACCATAATTCCTGAGCAATCAAATCAGCAACTAGATGATACTAGAGTTACCCCCCAACCTTCTAATTCTTTTGTTTCTCCCTCTCCTTCTTCCTCTTCGCTTGGTGAAGCTAGTAAAGCTAAAAACCAAGTAACTGAGAAGAAGAAGAAAGGAAAGGAGAAGAAGAAGAAGAAGCCAATGGTAAAAGGGGGCAACCATGCATTGTCTAGTGAAGATCCACATATTGCACCATCCAAACCTAAATCTCCATGTGTCATTTGCAAAGGAGACCACTATCATTGAAATTATCCTTGCATCCCATGGATCTTAAGGGACTGGTCTCCCTGCTTGCACAATCTGGTGTCCTCAACCTCTGACGATCATGTTGAAAGTACACCATTAACTAGTGATGAAAATGAAGTCAATGGAAAAAAAGGAATATCTAAATTTCCTTGTAGACAATGTGAAGGTGATCATGCCATCCACCGTTGTCCCTTCTTAGATGAAGCTAAAAGAATCTTGGATAACTATCCTACTTCATAGCTACGACTTCCTCTTGGATACAAGAAACTCTTGCCAAGTCCATCACTAGTTGAAAATCCAACTGACACACCTTTGTGGTCACTCGAAGCATATATCATTAAAGATAAACCCTCTGAGTCCACACAAGATCAAAGTCAACAGGTCGAGATGGCAGTTGGCCCTTCAGAAGGTCTACCTTCAGATGATACAGTCCAAAGAGAATGAAAACGACACCATTAAAATTCTTTTCATCAACACAAAATCTGATGAACATGGGGGCAATCTACTCATTCCTTTACCACAGGAAGGAAGTTCGTCAGAGATTTACCTGTTTGTTTATTTGGTCCCTCCTCCAAGAAATCTAGTCATTTCCTTCGATTGGAATCTACTAGGTAGAACCTGTCTACCATATAATGTACCATTTCGAATCATAGTACAAGCTTATATAATTCTCATGGTTGGTACTATCATAGATGAAGGGGCTTCTATGAGTATCCTTTCCTCAACTACTTGGAAAGCGCTTGGTTTGCCATCACTTCTGCCTGAGATTCGAAATATATTGGGTTTCAACAAAGGAACCAGTCAACCGTTAGGGATCCTTCCAAGTTTTCCTATTACTTTGAGAAGGAAAATAGTTTATCTAAACATGATGGTAGTCCAAGGACTTTTAGATTACAATCTACTCCTTAGGCATGACTACATTTATAGCATGGGAGTTATTGTTTCCTCACTCTTTCGAGTGATGTGTTTCCCGCATGAAGGTAGAGTGGTCCAATTCGTAGACCAGCTTTCATTCCCCGGTTCAAACATAGCTACTACTCAAACGCCATCCCTAACTAGTCTTTTTGCACAAGGAATGTCTCATCAATCTCCAGTCAATCCACTCGATAAGCGCGAGTGATTCGGTGAATGTGACTAAACCCATGGGGCATGCACCCTAGTTTGCTTCAGCAGGAAAACTTTAGGTATAGGGTACGTTTCCACGGAGGATATATGACTAGTCTAACACACCCATCCATTTAGGAAAATGGGATTAGACTGGAATAGGATTCCCTCATCAAAGGTTAGGTGATTGGAACTGGAATCACCTTCATCCATTTTGATGGGCAGAGCTAAGGAAGTGTTTTGTCTACTACGCGGGTGGAACAATCTTACTAATGCAAGAACTTTTGTATGGTGACATGGAAACTCTACTTCTCTATACCTGGGGGTGTGCAAACCTTTTTTCATGCAAGTGAAAAGCGACCATTTATTTTCTTAGTTTGTAGGTTCTTAACCCTTTAAACTCATAGGTTGGTTGTTCCTAGCTTGCATAAGAAAAGGCTCTGGAGAAAAGTTTCAAATGGGGCGAACACCCTAAAAAATGAACCTATCGATGAGACATCCTTATTATCTGACTGGCATGAGCAGGTTTACGTGAAGTTCAAGCTCATTAAAAAATAAAGCTAACAATGAGCATATGTTCCCCCAAAGTTTAAGCTCATTAAAAAGTGAACCCATCCTTCGGTAAATAACCATTGCGATCGCATAATCATCAGCTTTTGAGCCTTGGTCATGTTCTTACCATCACCTCCACTCTTTTTAGCTGATCATACGCCTCCATTTTATTGTTTACCCCTTTTGAGGAACAGCTGCGATGAGTGATTCTATTAGCCATCTTCTTTACACTATCGTGATTGAAAAGTTCCAAACCTTACCTGGAACCAACTGCTATCCAAAAACATCACTTGTTCCTCAAAAAATCAATCTCCTTTAAGCTCTTTTCATCTGACTCATAAAGTATGAAAAGATTTTCAAGCAATTGGCCTCTCTAGCTCGTTAAAGTGATGGGAAGTGCCATCCATCCTCTATATTTTAATCTTTTTGGACCTAAGGGATCATTACACAAAAATATCAAGCGCTTGTCTTGTTCGGTTCATTAAAACTATCGAAAAGCCATCCATTTCATATTATTTTATACTTTTTCGGACTTAAGGGATTATATTACGAAAAAGGATTACCGGAGTTTCCTTTCCGTCTCTTCTCAGACTCTCTAAAATTGAAAAGGACCAAGTTATCTTTATCATTAAACTCGTTAAAACAATAGTGACAAACGTGTCCATGCAGGCAAGAGCGAGTTTCACTATTGCTAGGTTCGTTAAAACATAGCGACAGGTTTGCCCGAAGGGAAAATTATAGAAAAATCATATGCTATCCTCCTCAAGCTTGACAAAAATAAAGAGGTACTGGTTAGCAATGACTGGGGAAAAATTGGGAAGAAAACTTGAAGAAACTTTATTGGTAGTAGGTCGCTCGTGAACATGACACTCTCACTCCATCACCATGATTGAGTCGAGTTGGGTTTTTCCATTCACCGGTCATATCACCATCGGTCCTCCATACCATCCATTTTTGGGGTTAACATTACCAATCCATCTCAGTGTCACTGATATGTTCAAGAGAAGTCGCTCAGATAATTCACCAACCTATCTTACATCTCATCCGTTGTAATACCTTCACGCTTCATTCTTTCATGACTGCCATCCTGAACCTTGTATCATCAGATCGTTTTCACCTCCACAAAATCATTTTCTCTGTTTCATGTCGTAGATGTAGGATTCATTAAGGCCCTCCTATGATGGGTCACTTCTTGTCGACATCATCTCATTATCCAAGAAGTTGACTTAGGAACAACCCTTTCAGTACTTTGAAGCTTGCATGCCTCAATGGCAAGTTTCTTACTTCTGACGATAAGTTTACATCAATGGCCTTCGACTGGGAGATTTTGCGTGGTGTTTGACATCAACTCATGTATTTACACCACATGAATTGTACTGTTGTACCTTGAGGTTCATTATCATTATCGGTGATTCCTCTCGCGCCTGATAGCAGCTTACATCATTGGCTGGTAATCAGGTGATGTCTTTCCATGTTCGACGTCAGAACTTCCTTTCACATGGATTGACTTGTACTTCAGGCGAAGATTGAACGATTTTGAAGACCCCGAATCTAGTTTCATCCATCTGGGCTACGATGTATTCAAGAAAATAAAGACATCAAATGTACATCATAGCTGCACAGATGATCATCCAAGCTAAGGGATGATGGCTCTACCAGAATCATCAGTCTGCCACAAAAACGGTTATTTGTCCTATGTACATGAAAATGAATTTATAAAGTTGAGCATGGGAATGCCCGCCTCAGCTAGATCATGAAAATATTATGAAGATAATGTATTGTATTGTATCTTATTACAGGTCACCTTCCAGTTCAAAAAACCTCGAATCCTCATGATAAAGCATTTCACGTGACATCAAAAGATTTACGACCTCATGCTTTAGGGGGAAACTATTATAGAAATATTTGGGCACCGCAACCCCAATCTCATATATCCATAAACCAAGGGGTTCTAAGCCACTAAAAGTGTTGTTTCGTACCCTAAAGGAAAACGGTCAGTTGATTACATCATCTCCCAGAAGTTCTCCCTGAAAAATTACTCAGAATTGGTCAAAACTTGACCATACAGACCGTTCAGTGCTAAGGGTGCGATGCATCTCACCTACTGCATGCAAAAGGTGATATGCATACTAAAAATCCCTTCTGTAGGGTGCGATGAGCAAGAGTAGACAAATGGTAGAGGCAGTTGGCTAGGTGGAAACCCAGAGAATTTTCTAGAAACTACTCATTTGACACTTGCCGCTCTGAATTTGCCCACGAATGAGTAAGAGATCATGAAATCTCCAAGTGGAATCAATAACTATCAGATAAATGACACTAATCAAAACCCCAGAAGCTGACTCACCCACCTGCAGATATCTATATATGGATTTCTCATCCTAGAGATCAAGAGGCTGGAATTTTGTATCTTGTAAGGAAGTGCTGTTTGTTTCTCTGTGGAACATCATAGTGCTGGGTGATCTTTCTTTTCTTGAGGTGAAGAGGGCTTTAATGCTGGGAGGATGGCACTAGGTTAGATCGATGGGTTGTAATCCTCTCTCCTACTAATTCTATCAATAAAGATATTTGAGTTTTCCTCCATATTCTTGTATATTTTT
Organism: Pinus taeda; assembly: GCA_000404065.3. NCBI lineage: Eukaryota > Viridiplantae > Streptophyta > Pinopsida > Pinales > Pinaceae > Pinus > Pinus taeda. The sequence goes on from APFE030277420.1 coordinate 139,035, forward strand.
GAATTTTGTATTGATATATGCATTTGTATGGTTAATATATATCTGATCCTATATTGTTTATGTTTATAGATCTCTATGCTTTGATGGTATTATGCTACTTTGACTCTACAGGTGTTCTTTGAAGCGAGACAAGCAAGGAAAGAGTGGCAAAGCTCTATCAAAGGGGAGAGGAAACAAGCAAGGAGCCAAGCGAAAGACTAAGGTTGGTACTCTCTGCTTCTCTATCATCTATTTCTCATAAAGGAAAACATAAGTGACTTTAGTTTGTTTGTTTCTAAGATAGCTACCCATCTTAGTGGGACTAGCAGCTTTGAATGGACACTAGTTTTCCCGATAACATCTTGCCTCCTTTATATCAGTCCTGTTGCTCCTTCTCATACTTAACACACTTGAGAAGTACCTATAAACATCAACAAAAGACAAAGAACCAATCAAAGAAAAATTTCTATTGATTACAAGTAAATGGAATCAGATACATTCACACATATAAGCATCACATATCAAGATAGGAATATGGAAAAGGTATAAATACTTTATTGAATAGTAGGAAGAATTACAACCATGAAGCTTGATTCGAAGTCACTTCTCCAGCTTTGATTCCATCCACATCACATCATAATCATGACAATCTGGCAGCATAATGACACTTACAATAGTCTCAATTCTGAAAATAACATTATCTCCTTACAATTCATCAAATTCCAACAACTAATCACATAGATGAGTGCTCAATTTATAGGAATATGAAGGAGGTTTTGTGATCAATGAAGGTATTGAATGGCCTTCCATACTTAGAATTAGTTCCATGGAGGAAGGGATGAGAGGATAGGAGGTATCTTAACTCATTCCTCATCCATTTTCGAGCTTGTAGGAGATGATAAGTGTGGGAATCTTCTAGAAGGCTCTAGAAGATAATAATATTCCCCAAACCCTATGTGAATTTCTCTCAAACTCACCCAACGTAGGTTAAAGAGGGCCTAAGTGCTCTGCAAAACACCTTGGCATGGGCTTAACTGCTCTACAACGCACCCTTGCATGTGCCTACCTGCGCTGGTCACTCTAGAGGTCATTTTAGGATGTCTTTAAGCCATGAAACTATCTGGGAAGGGGGAATTCAAAATGTTGACTTTTTTAGGGTATGTAGCAACTAAAATTAGGGTTTTATGAGCCTTAAAACACCGATCTGCATGATGGGAGTGATGTGCCCAAATGGATCTGTAATAGATAGATCAACAAATTAAACATCAACCTCTTCGAGGGGGTAACCTCCTTTACATTACACAAATGAAAAATTCTTGGATGATACAAATGACAAGACCTCCTTTCTATATAAATGACTCTAAGGGGTCCCAATACAATAAGAGCCTACATAATAATAATATTGTAAGGGCACAATAATATAATAAGGGGGTTGCACTAATAAATTTAAGGGGTTAGACTAGTAGTATAGGGACCTAACAAGCCATATGACTTTGAAGAGGTTGTCAAACATCAAGAATGGAAGTATGCCATGAATGAAGATTATCAATCGATAATGAAAAATGGAGTTTGGGAGATCGTACCTAGCCTGGAAGACAAATTTGTGGTAACTTACAAATGGCTCTACGATATTAAACATGCAGAATATGGAAGTATTGATAAGTATAAGGAAATATTTGTGGCTAGGGGCTTCTCCCAACAAGAAGGCATTGATGATGAAGAGACATTTTCTCCTACAGCAAGGTATACAACTATACATTCATTGGTCTTTGGCAACATCGATGGGATAGAACATTCATCAAATGGATGTCAAGGTTGCATTCATGAGTGGTACAATTGGTGAAGAAATATAGTGAGACCCTTGGGATTTTAAGTCAAGAATAGAGAGACTTATGTTTGTAGATCAAAGAAGTAACTATATGGTCTTAAGTAAGCACCAAGGGCATGGTATACATTGATTGATGCATACCTACAAATATTGGGCTCCACAAAGAGTTATGTTGATTTGAATCTCTATATCAAGGTTGTGAAGAATGAGTTTGTGATAATTCTTATATATGTATACAATCTTCTCTTGAAAGGTGTGAAAGGTCAAATCGAAGAATGCAAGAATAAAATGGTAGCAGAATTCGACATGAAGGATCTAGGGTGGATGCACTACTATTTGGGACTAGAAGTTTGGCAAGGACATGATGAGATTTATCTAGTTCAAGGAAAGTGTGTAATCAAGATGCTGAAGAGGTTTGACATGATGGATTGCAACCTATGACAACCCCCATGATGATGAAATTGAAAATGCTAAGGAGTTTTGTATCAAACCTAGTGGATCCTACCAAGTATAGACAATTAATTGGCACACTGATGTACTTGGTGAATACCCAAAAAGACATATGCTTTGCAGTGAATTTTCTCAATCAATTCCAAGTTGAGCCAAAGCATGATCATTGGAAAACAACCAAGCACATACTGAGATATCTGCAAGGTACAATCCATTGTTGCCTAAAGTATGATAGGAGGAATGATGCCACTTTATTGGATATACATATTCTAACTAGGGAGGTAGTGATCAGGAAGGAAGATGCACTAAAGGAGGAATTTTTAGTTTGGGATCCTCCATGGTCTCATGAATAAGTAAAAATAAAGAATTGGTTGCTTTCAGTAGTGTCGAGGTTGAATATATTACAACTTGTGAAGTAAGCAAAGAGGTTGTTTGGTTGAAGAAGTTGTTGTTTAACTTATTTGAAATATCAATGGACCCTACAATGATATATTGTGACAACACCAGTTGTAGTATAAAGAGTTAGTATGTCATGTAAATACAAAGCATATAAACAACAAGTATCACTACATTTGGAAGTTGGTGCAAGATGGTGTGTTGCAGCTACGATATATCTCCACTGATGAATAGGTAGCTGAAATATTAACAAAATATCTTCCTAATAAGAAGCTTGTCTATTTGAGGGAAAATCTTGGATTAGTTGATATATCCTGCCAATTTTAGAGAGAGAGATGAAAACATCATTCTTGTCTTCACTTGGGAAGAAAGAATGGAGGATTGGGTAGGCATCTAGCATCCGATAATCTTTGAGGATAAGGTATGGCAGCCAAGGTAAGAGTAGTCATAGAGGACTGATATTCTTTGAGGACTGGGAATCCGAGATAAGGATAGTCCTTGAAGGTCATACCTTGTGAACACCTGATTGGGGTATGTACCTTGAGAGAAAATGATGAAGGTGTCTATAAATCATTGGTCTCACTAGCATTGTGCTTTGATCTTGTGGAAGATAGAGTTTTTAGTCAAGGCCATGCTATGTGACAATGTTGGTTGTTATGATGCTAAAAGAATGGGTTTCCAATCTGACTCTTCTTATGAGATATCTTCAGATTGAGAATGTCTGTGTACCATTTATGAATACCTCCCTAGTTAAGAGGGTGTGTAGAAAAATGTGTAAGTAGGTTGAATGTTCTTCATAAATATGAAATGTACTTTTTTATTCTTGTATATTGTAAAATGAAACAAAAATTATTATTATCATTTTTGGAGCATGTGTTTCATGCTCAAGGTATTTTAATTTAGAGATCAAGCACAAATTAAGTTCTTCTAGGGTTTGTCCTAGGTCAAGAAGTCAAAAGAGTCATTTTCATACGTTGAAGACCCAATCAAGCACAGTGTCACTTGTAAAAAGAATTATTTTTGTATTTAAAAGTGTCAAAATACTCTTCAATACCAATTTAGCCTTCTAGCTAAGGATTCATCTTATTTTTAGGGTCTTCATCCACCTTTGAAGCCTATATATAGGAGGGAACTCGACGTCCTATTTACACAATTCAGTCTCTCATCAAGCAAGCGAAGGACGGGAAGAAATATGCTAGCAAAGAAGGAAAAGGACAAGGATCAAATGTTTGGGCTATTCTATGTCTCTCTCTTCACATGTGCAAAGAAAGGAAGCTAGGGTTTCTATTGTTGGGTTAGAGTTTTGTTGTTGCATGATCAAACTTGGAAAAGGAGAAGAAATAAGGTCAAATTAAGTCATCCTCAAGCCCTAGAAGAAGGAGAAAGTCAATTTTTTTTTGAAGAATCCATAGAAGCCCTAAATAAGGTCACACGTGTGGAAGTTATTGTCACTGGGAGGGCCAAGAAATTTAGACCTATAGTAGAGGTAGCAATTCTGTTGTCAGGGTTGAAGTTGTGCTATTGGAAGAGATTTGATTGGGTTTTAATTAGACAAAAGGAAGCACATCATCAAGGAGACTGGACTTGGTCTTGGAAGGGTATTGGTCTTGATTTATAGGTCTTGGAATTTGTAAATTTAAGAATCTATAAGAAGAGAATATATTTATCGGTTTTCCTCTTAGGTGGAGAAGTTTTGTCCCTGGCTTGCAACCTATCTCTTATGTTCTTGTGTACTATTTTTCTTCTTGTTTTGGTAGTTTTTATGATAATAACAAACATAATAATAAGAGAATAATATAACAAGTAAGAAAAAGTAAAAATATATCACAAACACTTATCAAGTAAATATAAATAATCCTAACTATTTCCATATAGATTTCTCAACACACTGAAACTCCACACAATTACTAGGTGTATTTACCTTCACTGAGGATAACAGTTGTGAGGAAATATGTCAAGTTCGATGAGGAGAAGGCTAAGAGATTCTCTCTGGAATGATATTTGAGTATCTCACCAGAGCAAGAGCTTCTAGCTCCAAAGGAGGAGCCTCAAGATGATATTCAAGAGGTTGTGGAGCAGCCACACACAATGGAGCAGACAAGAGGCAAAGTGGAGGCACCCACACAACCATAATATTCCACATAGGAGAGAATGAGAAATAGAGAAGTTGATAGATTGTTTTAGGATGCTAGGGAGAACGTGGCATCTCCTACATCACAGTGTAGGCAGAGGAGGTCACTAGATAGGTACACTAGTTATATGGCTCTCATGACAAATCTCATTGAGACAAAGCCTTCTTCATTTGAGTTAGTGATGTAGGAGCATATGAACTTAGCTAGAAACGTCATGGTTTGTTCACATGTTGTGGCTAAATGAGTTGAATTTCATTGACCTGAGTGGTCAAAAGTCAATTTTGGTAGAGAGGGTTGGATCTCTAAAAAATTGTTTGTACTTCATTATTGTAATAATTAGGAAATTGTCTTATTTTAGACTAAGGGATAAGTTGTTATCATGGGTGTGTAATAGAGCTTAAAAATAGATATTTGATTGTTAGATTGATTAAAATAGAGATTGAGTTATTAGTACAGTGAGAATAGGATTTGATTAATAAAAGAGAAGAAATTTTAATGGAAAGGGATTTACCAAAGATGATTGAGAATTGAGTGAGAGGCGAGAGTTGAGTGATAGATAGGATTTGGAGATTGAGACAAAGGTCCGATAAATTACAGTAATTGAGCCGAGAGGGCCAAAACTATGTAACTATTATTATATTTAAGAAATTGATTCAGTGTGTGACTATGTGTTAATTCTGGTGAAGACTCTCATTTACCTCTGTGAATCTGTGTTTGAAACTTAATCGGGTATTTCTCTTTTTTCCCATTTTAATTGTAAATCTCAGTGTTTATGTGTTAATAATTGTCATTTAGTATCAACTGCAGGAGGAGAGCACGAAAATTCTTGATTTTGGTTGGAGACCTGTACTCATCCTTGGTTGTCGATCTCAATTTAAAACTTTTAGGTCACAGTCAACGGTGAGGGTTAGACCTATTTTTAACCTGTGTGCTAGTTGAAGACCCGCCAGCTGTAGGATTTGACGGCCACTAGTATCCAACGGATATCAGGCTACCAAGTTTTTAGATTTTAATTCTAAATATGGACCCAAACTTTTATAGATCAAGGATTTATAATCCTTATCAGCTCTGTAAGGGTGGTTAAGCATCGCACAAGTTCCCTGCCTGATATCATTGTGAACCATTGGATCCAGTGTGCTTTGATCAACACTGGAAAGGGGGCAACTGTAGGGGATGGTGATTGAGAAGGACTATGGTGGCCACCTTGGGAACACCAATCCACAACAATCCCACCTCTCCTCCATAAAGCTAGGGGCAAAAAGAAGAAGGGAAGAAAACAACACCAAAGAAACAAAGATCCCAAGAAAAGAGTGAAGCTCAACAGCATGCCGAGTAGATGTCTCCTAACCCAAAAGAAATCAAAGAAGGCACCCAATCAAAAATCATCCCACCTCTTCACACCCTCCCAGATACATTTAGCACAACACCCTTTCTAGCTTTACAACATAACAAACAATAATCAAACAACCAAGCAAATAAATCACAACCTAAACTTGACCACTAGAAAAGACAAGGGCGACAATGAGACCAGTGTATGGAGCACATTACTGAGAGGTAAGCAACCCCCCAACCTAGCGGCACAAGGCTTCAAACGACAAATAGACTAATAATAACACAAACCCACCCCACTATTGCACCCCTCCGTGTACAAAACACCCAACAACCTTTCCAGTGAGAAAGTCAACGGGGGTCAAAGAATCAAACTCCAAAGAGGAGTTGTCACGGGCTGACACTCAATGCTGTAGAAATTCGTGGGACAAAAATACATTGATGGTGCAAGACCACTAGAGAGAGGGACGTTTGGCAAAGTGCACACCACGAAACAAAGAAATGACACAAGTCCCATAAAAAACCAACAATCCAAAGGGAGCAACAAAGACACAACCTGCTACTTATTTTTCCCTCAGAAGGGGAGTGGCTCACGATAGGACGAGGAATTCCCTTGACATCAAAAGCACAAGATAAGATTGCCACCCTCATGCCCATCGGCGGGGAAAACTGTGATCTCGATGGAGCTCAAACTGAGGGAGGGGTTTTTCATTACCTAGACACCCAACCCTTCTGTGAGGGCATGTTGAGGAACGACCGGGAGGGACTAGGGTGGCCAACCCAATGGGTTGAACTGCTCTTCATCCATCTCATACTAACCGCACCCCAACAATCTCCCCTCATAGAAGGTTTGAGCTACCAGGCGTGCGCGCAACTAGTCCCTTGAACCAACCACCAGCGAAAAAGATCACCCAAGCAACACATCAATTGCCGCCGCCTTTTCAAGAGAACCAACTATGGAAGCCCACAAACTTGGCCCATGCCTTCCAATGAACAAAATATTGAGCACCACCACTTTGAATGAGTCTGAATTTATCCATCGTATTTACCAAGCACCTCAACTGCAGCAACCAAGCCTGGTCGAACATATTGTCGGAAGGGCTCCCAAGAAACAAGCTTCTAAACCCCCTGCAGAAACACACATTGGGGGAAAGAAAAATAAGGGATGGGTGGGACAAGCACAAGCATGGCTAGCAAGAACACACAAAAAAGCAAGCGTGACCTCAAGAAAAGCAACCAACAATGTTCCTGCCAGACACCAAACCCGCTCCCCTAGAGATGCACCACACAGTCCCCATTGCAATCGAAACCCAACCAACCTGAACCAAAAAAGAAAACCCCTACTATCAATGATCCTATCGTAGGTTCACCTATGGTAACCTTGTTACGACTTCTCCTTCCTCTAAATGATAAGCTTCAATGAACTTCTCACGACGTCGACGACGGCGAACCACCATCGTCGACGCAATCCAAACACTTCACCGGATCATTCAATCGGTAGGAGCGACGGGTAGTGTGTACAAAGGGTAGGGACGTAGTCAACATGAGTTGATGACATGCCCTTACTAGGAATTTCTCATTGAAGACGAATAATTGCAATGGTTTATCCCCATCACGATGCAATTTGAGAAGATTTCCCGATCCTCTCGAACCAGGAAGAAAAACTCGTTGGCTGCATCAGTGTAGCACGCGTGCAACCGAGAACGTCTAAGGGCATTACAGACCTATTATTTCCTCAAACTTCCATGGCATAAATGGCCATAATCCCTCTAAGAAGTTGGCCGTGAAGGGGAACTTCCATGTAGCTAGTTAGCAGGTTGAGGTCTTGTTCATTATCGGAATTAACCAGATAAACCGCTCCACCAACTAAGAACGACCATGCACCACCACCCATAGAATCAAGAAAGAGCTATCAATCTGTCAATCCTTACTATGTCTGGACTTGGTAAGTTTCCTCATGTTGAGTCAAATTAAGCCACAGGCTCCACTCCTAGTGGTGCCCTTCCATCAATTCCTTTAAGTTTCAGCCTTGTGACCATACTCCCCCTGAAACCCAAACACTCTGATTTCTTAGAAGGTGTTGGTGAACTCCTTAGAGCAACATCTGCCAATCCTTGGTCGGTATCGTTTATGGTTGAGACTAGGACGATATTTTATCGTCTTCGAGCCCCCAACTTTCATTCTTGATTAATGGAAACGTCCTTGGAAAATGATTTCCCAGTGGTCCGTCTTTCATAAATCCAAGAATTTCACCTCTGACAATGAAATACGAATGCCCCCGACAATCCCTATTAATCATTACTGTGGTCCCGAAGGCCAACACAATAGGACCAGACTCCTATCACGTTATTCCATGCTAATGTATTCAAAGCATAAGCTTTACTTGAGCACTCTAATTTTTTCAAAGTAACAACACCAGAGCCGCCACCTAGCTAATTAAGGCCAGGAGCACACCACCAACAAAAATGGACGGAAGGGTAGGTTCACACCGAGTAGGCAAACTGACCTTTACGATCCAAGATCCAACTACAAGATTTTTAACTGCAACAACTTAAATATATGCTATTGGAGCTGGAATTACCGCGGCTGCTGGCACCAGAATTCCGCTCGAATGGGTCCTCGTTAAGGGGTTTATATTGTACTCATTCCAATTACCAGACTCAATGAGCCCAGTATTGTTACTTATTTTCACTACCTCCCCATGTCAGGATTGGGTAATTTGCACGCTTGCTGCCTTCCTTAGATGTGGTTGTCATTTCTCAAGCTTCCTCTTTGGAATCGAACCCTAATTCTTCATCGCCCATCACCACCATGGTAGGCCTCTATCCTACCATCAAAAGTTGATAGGGTAGAAATTTGAATGAAGCATCGCCAACACAAGGGTTGTGCGATCCGTCGAGTTATCATGATTCATTAGAGAAGTGGGCAAGCCCGCATCGGCCTTTTATCTAAAAAACGCATCCCTTCCAAAGAGTCAGGACTTGGTGCATGTATTAGCTCTATAATTAATACGGTTTTCTGAGTAGTACGGTACCATCAAAAAACCTATAACTGTTTTAATGAGCCATCCGCAGTTTCACAGTCTGAATTAGTTCATACTTAGGCATGCATGGCCTAATCTTTGAGACAAGCATATGACTACTGGAAAGATCAACCAGGTAGCACACTCCCACTTCAAAGGGCATTTCAGACACTCTCTTACTAAGAGCCAACCTGAACACCTATCAAGTCAAAGAGATGTCAAAATATCGTGTAAAACTTTTATGCCTTGCACCTCTTGTATCCCAAGAAGGAAGCACACGCAACATTCCAAGGACATGGCGCACAAATGGGTAGACCTGCTGAGCCATAACGCACCAAGGCCACTATAGAGTTTGCAGCCACACCCTAACCAATAAGAAAACAAGTGAACACTCACCCACTCCCTTAGAAATGCCTCTAAAAGCCTCCACGCCCCGCACCAAGGCCACCTAGGAGTCCACCTGGACAGTAGCAACAGTGGACCTCGATCACCCGATCGCCTGTGGCAGCCTCGATGCAAAGGAAACAAATGGAGAATGACCAACCATGCAACCTCTATATTATAAATGAGCCCCAAACCTCCCCGCCCTGCACCGAGGCCACCTAGGAATCGACCTAGATAGCAGCAATGATGGACCTCGATCTTCCGATCACCTACAGTAGCCTCGATGCGAAGGAAAATGAAGGAAATAAAAAGAGGATGACTAACCTCACAAATTCTATCATACAGAGGCCATACAAACCCTTCCCGCCCCACATCGATGCCACCTAGGAGTCCACCCGGACAGCAACAATAGTGGACCTCGATCAGATGATCACCTTTGGTAGCCTCGACACAAAGGCAAGGGAAGGAAATCATACAAGACAAATCGAGCCTGCAACCTCCCTTAGAAATGCCCCCCAACCCACCCCTCCCTACACAGGGGCCACCTAGGAGTCCACTCAGATAGCAGCAATGATGGACCTCGATCGCATGATCAGTTGCAGCAGCCTCAATGCAAAGGAAATGGAAGGAAATAAAAGAAGACCAACCGATCCCACAATCTCTCTTAGAAATTCCCCCCACCCCTCCTTGCCCCGCACGAGGCCACCTAGGAGTCCACCCAAATAGCAGCAACAATGGACCTCTGTCACTTGACTACCTGTGGCAACCATGACGTGAAGGCAAAGGAAGGAAATAAATGCAAATCAAGAGGCTTGCTATAGAATACAAGAACATATCCAAATAGGAGGAGGGATTGGGGTAGCTCCGCACCCCATACACCCTACGTACAGGCAACCTAGGAGATTTGCCACAGCTTTACCAACTGGACAACGAATAATTTTCCCCTAGAACCACCTCCATGCAAAGGAGGGAGGTTGAAGTGTTCCACCTTGAAATCCTTCTTCCAGATAGCCCCCACTAGCGACGTAACAAGCCTCCTCCCCGTTAGACCACGAGTGCATACAAAATTGAAACAACAAATGCCCCCCAACCCTCCCCTCCCCACATAGAGGCCCCCTAGGAGTCCACCTGGATAGTAGCAGCGATGGACCTCGATTGCATGATCACCTATGGTAGCCTCAATGCAAAGGAAACGGAAGGAAATAAAACAAGACCAACCGAGCCCACAACCTCTCTTAGAAATGCCCCCCGACCCTCCCCACTGTGCATTGAGGCCACCTAGGAGTCCACCCAAACAACAGCAATGAAGAACCTTGATCACTTGACCGCCTATGGCAACCATGATGTAAAGGAAAAGGAAGGAAATAAATGCAAATCAAGAGGCTCGCTATACAATACAAGAACATATCCAAATAGGAGGAGGGATCATGCAGCTCCACACCCCACGCACCCTACGTATAGGCAACCTAGGAGATTGGCCGCAACTTTACCAACTGGACAATGAATAATTTTCACCTACGGCCACCTCCACACAAAGGAGGGAGGTCGAAGCATTCCACCTCAAAATCCTTCTTCCAGATAGCCCCCACCATCGACATAACAAGCCTCCTCCCCATTGGACATTGAGCACATACACAATTCAAACAACAAATTCCCATGAACATTGTGACTTAACGTTTCCAACCGTAAAAGCCAACCACGCATGCAAGATGCAAGGAAAAATCTGCCTGCTCGATCAAACATATGGGGCAACACATCTATCAAAACCTCAAAGCCAACACAACCATGGACGATGTCCACTTTGAAAGGAATGCCAACCCTTAACTTTACAATAAGGAGGACAATGCCTCACATCATCCGATGGAAAAAGAAAGCAAGAGGGAGGGTAGGTGGTTTACAACCAAAACCCTTCCACATCCCTCTTAAATGTATGCATCTCAACCAACAATACCAACACAGAAAGAGTACTAGCACAAGAAACTGACACCATAAACAACTGAACATTGAAGAGGCTAGCTGTCACAGGGAGCCACACCACAACAACCCATACAACTCCAAGAACTTAGAGTAGAAGGGGAATTGTTCACATATGCCTCCCAGGACAAGCATGGCCAACATTACCACTCATGTTCTACTGAGTGGGTATGGAGAGAAGATGAAAATCAGCCACCCTACAAATGACCCAAGGCCATTCTTGAGGCAAACCTGAAAAACCAACTCAATTACCAACCCACCTTTCACATGGAAAGAAAAACCCTCCCCACCAATAGGGAGGAGGTGAACATTATAACGAGGAGCCAAATTCAATGGACCCACACATGGCTGCCTAGCCCAATCAAAATATTCTATTCACAACAACCGAGGGGCACCATAGTGACATAAGCACGACAGATTTTTGGGGTTTCCATCTAGGACCAAAATAACAAAGGCTCAAAGGAGTGTCGAGCAAACTTTAACAATTTTATCGTTCGGATGGGCAAGAGGGATGGGGACAAGCATGGCCAATATTACTACTCATGTGCTACTGAGTAGGGATGGAGAGAAGATGAAAATCGGCCACCCTACATATGACCCAAGGCCATCTTTCAGGCAAACCCAACAAAACAACTTGATTACCAACCCACCTTTCAGATGAATAGAAAACCTGTCACTTGTATCATTTGGATGGGCACGAGGGGACTAGGATGAGCCAGGGAGCCACACCAAAACCACCCATACAACTCCAAGAACTTGGAGAGAAAAAGGGGAATTGTTCACATATGCCTCCCCAGACTAGCATGGCCAACATTACTGCTCATGTGCTACCGAGTGGGGATGGAGAGAAGATGAAAATCGGCCACCCTACAAATGACCCAAGGCCATCCTTTAGGTAAACCCGAAAGCACAACTCAATTACCAACCCACCTTTTAGATGAAAAGGAAACCTGTCACTTGCATCATTTGGATGGGCATGAGGGGACCAAGATGAGCTAGGGAGCCACACCACAACAACCTTTACAACTCCAAGAACTTGGAGAGTGGAAGGGGAATCGTTCACATATGCCTCCCCGAATGAGCATGACCAACATTACTGGTCATGTGCTATCGAGTGGGGATGGAGAGAAGATGAAAATTGGCCACCCTACAAATGATCCAAGTCCATCGTTCAAGCAAACCCGAAGACACAACTTGACTACCAACCCACCTTTCACACAGAAATAAAACCTATCACTAGTATCATTTGGAGGGGCATGAGGGGACCAAGACGAGCCAGGGAGCCACACCACAACAGCCCATACAACTCCAAGAACTTGGAGAGCAGAAGGGGAATTGTTCACATATGCCTCCCGGGATGAGCATGGCCAACATTACCGCTCATGTGCTACCGAGCGGGGATGGAGAGAAGATGAAAATTGGCCACCCTACAAACGACCCAAGGACATCTTTAAAGCAAAACCAAAAACACAACTCGATTACTAACCCACCTTTCACACGGAAAGAAAACCTGTGATTGTTATCATATGGAGGGGCATGAGGGGACCAAGGCGAGCCAGGGAGCCACACTGCAATAGCCCATACAACTCCCCAAGGACATGGAGAGCACAAGGGGAATTGTTCACATATGCCTCTTGAGACGAGCCTAGCCAACATTACAACTCATGTGCTACCCAGTGGGAGATGAAAATTGGCCACCCTACAAATGACCCAAGGCCATACTTCAAGTAAACCCAAAAAAAAAACTCAATTACCAACCCACATTTCACACGGAAAAAAAAACCTATCACTTGTATCATTTGGATGGGCATGAGGGACTAGGAGACCAGGGCGAGCCCGGGAGCGACACCACAATATCCCATACAACTCCAGGAACTTGGAGAGCAGAAGGGGAATTGTTCACATATGCCTCCCGAGACAAACATGGCCAACATTACCACTCATGTGCTATCGAGCGGGGATGGAGAGAAGATGAAAATCAGCCACCCTACAAATGAACCAAGGCCATCCTTCAAGCAAATGCCAAGAAACAACTTAATTACAAACCCACCTTTCACATGAAAATAAAACTTGTCACTTGTATCATTTGCATGGGCACAAGGGGACCAGGATGAGCCAGGGAGCCACACCACAACCACCCATGCAACTCCAAGAACTTGGAGAGAAAAAGGGGAATTGTTCACATATGCCTCCCCGAATGAGCATGGCCAACATTACCGCTCATGTGCTACCAAGTGGGGATGGAGAGAAGATGAAAATTGGCCACCCTACAAATGACCCAAGACCATCCTTCAGGCAAACCCGAAAGCAAAACTCAATTACCAACCCACCTTTCACACGGAAAGGAAACCTATCACTTGCATAATTTGGATGGGCATGAGGGGACCAAGATGAGCTAGGGAGCCACACCACAACAGCCTGTACAACTCCAAGAACTTGGAGAGAGGAAGGGTAATTGTTCACATATGCCTCCCTAGATGAGCATGGCCAACATTACCGCTCATGTGCTACCTAGTGGGGATGGAGAGAAGATGAAAATCGGCTGCCCTGCAAATGACCCAAGGCCATCCTTTAGGCAAACCCGAAAGCACAACTCAATTACCAACCCACCTTTCACATGAAAAGGAAACCTGTCACTTGTATCATTTGGATGGGCATGACGGGACCAAGATGAGCTAGAGAGCCACACCACAACAAACCATACAACTCCAAGAACTTGGAGAGTATAAGGGGAATTGTTCACATATGCCTCCCTGGATGAGCATGGCCAAAATTACCACTCATTTGCTACCGAGTGGAATTGGAGAGAAGATGAAAATCGTCCACTATACAAACAACCCAAGGCCATTCTTCAGGAAGAACTAAAAAAGGAACTCAATCACAAACCCACCTCTCACACGAAAATTCGACCGAGGAACCAAGACGAGCATGACCAACATTACCGCTCGTGTGCTACCAGGTGGGGATGGAGAGTAGATGAGAATCAACCACCCTACAAATGACCCAAGGCCATCCTTCAGGAAAAACCAAACAAACATCTCAATTACCAGCCTACTTTCCACACGAAAAGGAAAAACCGATCAAGTTTACATGAGCACCCTCAGACGACCTAACCTGACCGAATTGAATGAGTTTTCATGGGTTCCCTCACACGGACACCCTCAAACTACCCTCCTGAATGAATTTACATGAGTTCTCACACGAATGAAATGAAGGGACAAGGGAGAGATAGGAAAATGAGCTGCATGAATGTGCACAAAGCCAACCTCAAGTCACAACCTAGCACTTTTGATATAGGCTTGTTCGCCAAGGCACACCCTCACCTGACCCGCCCGAACAAGTTCACACGGATTCCCTCACCCAACCCGCCTGAACGAGTTGACACATACGCCCTCAAATGACCCAACCAAACACATTTACATGGGTGCCCCCATGGCCAAAACCAAGGGACAAGGGAGAGTCGATCAAATGAGATACACGAACGTGCACAAAGCCAACCTTGGGTCACAACTTAGCATTTTTTATATAGGCTCGTTCACTCGGGCGCACCCTTGCCTGACTGGCTTGAACGAGTTCACACAGATGCCCCCACTTGACCCGCCTGAACGAGTTGACACAAACGCCCTCAAAAGACCCAACTGAACGAATTTACATGGGCACCCACACGGTTGAAACGAAGGGAAAAAGGAGAAATGGGCAAACGAGCTGCACGAACGTGCACAAAAGCAACGTCAAGTCACAACTTAGTATTTTTGATACGGCCTCGTTGACCTGGGTGTGCCCTCAGCCAACCCACCCGAACGAGTTCACATGGATGCCCTCGCCTGAGCCGCCCGAACGAGTTGACACGGACGCCCTGAAACGACCCAACCGAATGAATTTACATGGGCACCCGCATGACCAAAACCAATGGACAAGGGAGAGCTGGGTGAATGATCTACACAAACGTGCACAAAGCCAACCTCAGGTCAAAACTTAGCATTTTTGATATGGGCTCATTCGCCCAGGCACGCCCTTGCCTAACCCACTCGAACAAGTTCACACGAACACCCTCGCCTGACTTGCTCGAACAAGTTCACATGAACACCCTCACCCGACCCACTCGAACGAGTTGACACGGATGCCCTGAAACAACCCAGTTGAACGAATTTACATGGGCGCCCACACAACCAAAATCATGGGACAAAGGAGATCTGGGCAAACGAGCTGCATGAACATGCACAAAGCCAACCTCGGGTCAGAACTTAGCATTTTTGATACGGGCTTGTTCGCTTGGGCGCACCCTTGCCCGACCTGCCTGAACGAGTTCACATGGATGCCCTCACCCAACCCGCCTGAATGAGCTGACACGGACGCCCTCAAATGACCCAACCGCACAAATTTACATGGGCACGTGCATGACCAAAACAAAGGGACAAGGGCAAGCTAGGAAAATGAGCTACACGAACGTTCACAAAGCCAACCTCAGGTCATAACTTAGCATTTTTGATATGGGCTCATTCTCTTGGGCACCCTCACCTGACCCGCCCAAACGAGTTCACACTGATGCCCTCGCCCGACTCGCTTGAACGAGTTCACATGGATGCCCTCAAACGATCCAACCGAATGAAATTACATGGGCACCCGCATGACTAAAATGAAGGGACAAGGGAGGGTCAGGGAAAGGAGTTGTATGAACGTGCACAAAGACAACCGTGGGTCACAACTTAGCATTTTTGATATGGGCTCATTCGATTGGGCGCGCCCTCGCCTGACCCACCCAAACGAGTTCACATGGATGCCTTTGTACGACCTGCCCGAAAGACTCGCCCAAACAAGTTGACACAGATGCCCTCAAACGACCCAACCGAACGAATTTACATGGGCACCCGCACGACTAAAACTAAGGGAAAAGGGAGAGCCAGACAAACAAGTTGCATGAACATGCACAAAGCCAAGCTCAGGACACAACTTAGAATTTTTGATATGGGCTCGTAAGCCCCAGCATGCCCTCGCCTGACTCACCTGAACAAGTTCACATGGATTCCACCTCTCGAACCTCCCAAATGAGTTGGCACAGACACCCTCAAACAACCCAATCGGACGAATTTACATGGATGCCCGCACTACCAAAACGAAGGGACAAGGGAGAGCTGGGCAAATGAGCTGCACAAACATGCACAAAGCCAACCTCGGGTCACAACTTAGCATTTTTGATATGAGCTCGTTCACCTGGGCATGCCCTTGCTCGACCCGCCCTGCATGACCATCAGAGCCTCGGTAGTCTTTCAACTGAGCTTTCGGTGTGCGGCACCACCGAACACTTTCTTTTCACCAATACTTATGTTCGTGGAATATGCCTAACCACTTATCCTACTTAGTTTGTATTTTTCAACCAAGTATTATTAATGTTCCTTTATACCAATGAACACCCATACACATTCATTAACATCAGCAATTATACATGAAAACACAATTGCATAGTATAAAGGGAGGGGCAACTCCCTGAACAATGAGTTTGCCCGAATAATATATTATACAGTCTTTCAATATTACAATGCTTTACAAGTATACTTGGAAACCCAAAGTTTCATACTTAGCCAAATTTACAAACTTGTCATACCACCGTGTGATAACCAAGATATCCTTGCCTAAGATGGGCGGGCGCGCCCTCACATGAGCTACCTTCCGGACTTCACAACTGAACCTTGTCTTCATGCATGATGGGCGAGTGACTCCACCAAGTCACCAAGACACCCCCTTCACACAACCAACTTCACTTCGTCTCACTATGCACACCTTCTGTGTTCGCCTCTACACGACGGGCGGACGCTCATCCGAGCTGCCCAAGAACCCGTGCACAACCACCCAACCGCACAGCCACACACACTGGGTGTTCATGCTTTCACCTGGGTGCCTTTGCACCATCGGGCGCCCTCCCCTTCACTAGTGCATGCCTTGCACAACTGGGTGCCCACGCCTTACCCGTGCACACCTTTCCTTCGATAGGTAGTTGCTCCTCGCCCAACGCCTTCGTTCACTCAATACACCGTGTGGTCACTGTGCGCCTTCACCCAAGCTTGGGCACATAGAGCTACACTCCCAAGCTTGCACTTTGTATCTCTTGAACTCTGCCTTACTTCTTATTCGAAGGTCGAATATGTGATTTCCAAATGAACTCCTCGCTATATTTACTTATACGGGTGGCAGGGTGAGTTAGGCTACCCAACCAACTTGTCCTCCACACTATGAGACACCCCTATTCATTGAAAATACATGTCAGCTTGCTCCAAGTCGTAGGTCGGCCTGTGGGCAATCCTTCATGCTCCCATGCCTATAAAAACACTTCGCTCAACCTTCTACACACTTGCATTTTTACATAACTCCTTTGCACGTTAGTCTGAGCTCGCACTTCCTTCGTTTCAAGTTGTTCGCTCACCAACAGCCGTCACACTTCATCTAGTGGGCGTCCTAAGGACCGCAGGTCCTTACATCCTCCTCCACCTGAAGTTGTTGCCATCCTCAACAACATACCATCCTGGTAGCCATCCACCAAGATCAACATCAATATCTGTCTCATCCTCAGTCCATGGTGTCAAATCCTCCACATACTACAAACATCCCTACAACATATGTAGAACTCCCATCTCCATCATGTGTCGTCCTCATCTTATGAACTATCATCCTTACTGCCTACCTGATGCCAACATCTCTCTGTCAAACATCGCTTCAGCTCAACCTGATGTCAACATATCTCTGCGCACTTCTGGACCCCATGTTTGAACTAGCTGGGTAGCTAATCCAACTGTCATGCTCAAGCCATGAGAGTGAACATCCTTATGCCTTCACCAGTCTATCTTAGATTCTGCCACATCCAAGACTCACCAAGAATCTATCCCATGCTCAGGTCCATGGAAACTCCATCCCATCTACAACATTTCATGATGCTCGATGCCAAGCCATCCCTACACCATTTGTCATACCTGCTCAACCTGTTTTAAGGACTCACTTCCATGAGAAGCTAACAATGAGCCCCATCTTCTTTCCCATCTAAGAAGATGTGGAGGGAGTAGAGCCTGAAGGCTCACCCTCACTAATCAAATCAATCCATATGTCAGTATTTTCTATCTCCATCATCTGTAGATAAGTGACCCGATCCTCCTCCCAGACATTTGGCCTCACATATGGCTCATCATCATCATTATCATCTTCAACCACTTCTATCCTTCTTGACACATCCAAGATACTATCAGAAAGTGTCTTCATGACCAATGGCTGCTCAGTAAGCTTTGTCTCAACCATAGACAACCACTTACTCATATCTTCCATTCGCTTTTCATCCTCCATTTGCATTACTGCCAACTTACAATCAGGCTTTGTCACTCCAATGGTTGGTACACCAATGGGTACATCTTCCCTTCCATCATAAATGTACAGCCTCTTCAAATGTGAAGCAATCATAGCATCGAATTGTATCAAGAATTCCATTCCCAGCACAACTTCATAGTAATCTATTCACACTATAATGAAGTCGACCTTCCCTATCCACTCACCTAGTGTTGTGTCCACTTTTTCAGCTACACTAAGAATAAAATCAAGAGGACAATTGACTGTCTTCATTTGTGCCTTCACCAGTACAAATTTCAGCCCAATCCTTCTCACAGTATCTTCTCCCATGAAGTTGTGAGTAGCCCCACTATCCACCATAGTGAGTATATCAACACACTCAACCTTCGTCCGAACATACTCCAACTTGTTCCTCTCAGGATCTCTCCGAGAGATCACCTCTGTAGCAGCAGTAGCACCAAGTATCTGCATCATCCCCACAAAAGCTTCTTCATTCTTCGCATTAGATTGTGCAATCGCAGCCACTTCCGGTCTAGAAGGACCATTCTTCACCATATGTGGTTCAACACATATCCAATATTTCAAGGCTTTCTTCGTCTTCGACTTATCATTCGATTTCGAAGCATCATCCTTCTTCTTCTCTTTCATCTTATCGAACTTCTTCTTCCTATCATCTGAAGTCTCATCATAATGCTCCACCAACCTATCCACATCAACAAAATATTCCTCAAGTGTTCTAATCCTCTACCTCTTCACTTCATTGCGTGCCCAAGGATTCAACCCAATGACTAAATTGAACACCTTGTCCCTCTCCACCATGTCAGGAAGTTCCAGAACCACACTTGCAAACTCCCGCTGATATGTCTGAAGGTTCCCTATCTACTTTATGAACTTTATCTTCATCCTTGCTTCCCATGTTTCATCTTGAGGACTGAAATGGGTCTGCAAAGCTTTCTTCATCTCATCCCATGAAGTAATGTCACCAGCACTTCCATTGGCAATCTGATCCATCCTCCTCCACCACCACATCTTAGCATCCTTCGTCAAGAACTAAGCAGCTACCTTCACTTTCATCTCATCATCAGATAGACCCAATCATTCCAAGTATTGCTCCATGTCCCATAGAAAGTTGCCAAGAGTCTTTGCACTCCTTGTACCATCATAAGATTTCATTTCTTTGACTTTCACATGAGGCACTCCTCCACTTGAGTTATGCTTCATGGCCTTCTTCAACAACACGATCTCATCTCTAGCTTCGTCAAGAGATTTATGCAAGTTCACGATCTCTGCCAAGCCTCAATCTTTTGCCTCTTCAATCTCCTTGACCCTTACGTCAAGTTGTGTACACAAAAGATCAATGTACTCGTGTTGAGTCTGGAGTTCATCAAGCTCTTCCTTCATCTTCGAATTGGTCTCTTGATCTCTCTCGACCAAGTCCATCTTCTTAGTCCAGAAAGCTTCTAAGTCGTCCATCTTTTCCAACACCTTTTCAATGAATGCCATAGTAGCATACTTCACACCGTGACTAGATCCAAATTGAGATTCACCTGCCATTGCTAACAACTTCCTTCTTATTTGCAATCTAGTTTTGACCATCCAACAGCTTCACCAAGATGCCTGCAACCTAAACCAACCCTTATTCCACTTGTATGTGAAACAACTTCCTTCACCTGCAAGTACCTGCTTCACTGTCTCCAACTTCCAAGTTTCAACCAGCTCCAGCCGAGCTCTGATACCACCTTCACTTCAGTGGAGGTGTGTAGCAGCTTCAACCTTCAATGCCCAAATCAACTGCTCTGATACCATTTGTCATGGCTTTCGGAGCCTCAATAGTCTTTCAACCAAGCTTTCGGTGTGTGGCACTTCCGAACACTTCCTTTTCACAAATACTTCCTTTTCTAAACCAAGTATTATTAATGTTCCTTTATACCAATGAACACCCATACACATTCATTAACATCAACAATTATACATGAAAACACAATTCGCAGTATAAAGGAGGGGAAACTCCCTAAAGAATGAGTCTGCCCGAATAATATATTATATAGTCTTTCAATATTACAAGTATAATTGGAAACCCCAAGCTTCATACTTAACCAAATTTACAAACTTATCACACCACCATGTGACAACCAAGATTTCCTTGCCCAAGGTGGGCGGGTGCGCCCTCACACGAGCTGCCTTCTGCACTTCACAACTGAACCGTGTCTTCGTGCACGACGGGCGGGTGACTCCACCAAGTCACCAAGACACCCCCTTTTCACAACCGGCTTCATCTCGTCTCATCGTGCACACCTTCCATGTTTGCCTCTACATGACGGGCGGTCGCTCACCCAAGCTACCCAAGAACCCATGCACAACCACCTAACTGCACAACTGCACACACCGGGTGTTCACGCCTTCACCTGGGCGTCTTCGCACTACCGGGTGCCCTTGCCTTCACCTGTGCACGCCTTGCACTATCAGGCGCCCATGCCTTACCTGTGAATGCCTTTCCTTTGACTGGTGGGTGCTTCTCGCCCAACACCTTCGTTCACCCGATAAACAGTGCGTTCACCATGTACCTTCACCCAAGCTTGGGAACATAGAGCTGCACTCCCAAACTCGCACTTCGTATCTCTTGAACTGTGCCTTACTTCTTATTCGAAGTTCGAAGATGTGATTGCCAAATGAACTCCTCGCTATGTTTACTTATACGGGTGGCAGGGCGAGTTAGGTTACACAGTTGACTCATCCACCACGCTATGACATGCCCCTACTCATCACAAATACATGTTGGCTTGCTCCAAGTCGTAGGTCAGCCTATGGGCAATCCTCCATGCTCCCACGCCTATAAAAACACTTCGCTCAACCTTCTACGCACTCGCATTTTTACATAACTCCTTCACACATTAGTTTGAGCTCGCACTTCCTTCGTTTCAAGTTGTTCACTCACTAATAGTCGTCGCACTTCATCTGGTGGACGTACCAAGGACCGCAGGTCCTTCCACACCCAAACGAGTTCACATGGACGCCGTCGCTCGACCCGCCCAAACGAGTTGACATGGATGCCCTCAAATGACCCAACCAAATGAATTTACATGGCCACCCACATGACCGAACGAAGGGACAAGGGAGAGCCAGGAAAATGAGCTGCACGAACATGCACAAAGCCAACCTCAGGTCACAACTTAGTATTTCTAATATGGGTTCGTTCATCTGAGTGCGCCCTCACCCGACCTGCCTGAACAAGTTCATATGGACACCGTCACCTGACCCGCCCGAACGAGTTGACACGACACTGTCAAATGACCCAACTGAATGAATTTACATGGGCGCCCACATGACTGAAACCAAGGGACAAGGGAGAGAAGGGAAAATGAGCTGCACGAACATGCACAAAGTCAACCTCGGGTCACAACTTAGCATTTTTGACATGGGCTCGTTCGCCTGGTTGCGCCCTCACCCACCCAGCCAAACGAGTTCACACATACGCCCTCACCCTACTCGCCTGAAAAATTTGACACGGATGCCCTGAAACAACTCAACCGAATGAATTTACATCGGCGCCCGTAGGAACGAAACCAAGGGACAAAGGAGAGCTAGGCAAACAATCTGTATGAAGATGCACAAAGCCAACCTCGGGCCACAACTTAGCATTTTTGATACAAGTTCGTTCGCCTGGGCGTGCCCTTACCCGACCCACCCAAACGAGTTCACATGGACACCCTCGCCCGACCTACCAGAATGACCTGCCCGAACAACTTGACATAAACGCCCTCAAACGACCCAACCAAACAAATTTACATGGGCACCCACATGACCGAAACCAAGGGACAAGAGAGAGTTGGGCAAACGAGCTACACGAACGTGCAGAAAGCTAAACTTGGGTCACAACTTATCATTTTTTATACGGGATCGTTCACCTAGGTGCGCCCTCACATGACCTACCCGAACAAGTTCACACAGACACCCTCGCTTGACCCACTTGAACGAGTTGATGCAGACACCCTCAAATGACTCAACCGAACAAATTTACATGGGCGCTGGCATGACCGAAACTAATGGACAAGGGAGAGCCGGGAAAATGAGCTGCATGAACATGCACAAAGCCAACCTTGGGTCACAGCTTAGCATTTTTGATATGGGCTCGTTCGCCCGGGCGTGCCCTCGCCCGACCCGCCCGAATGAGTTCACACGGATGTCGTCACCCGACCCGCCCGAACGTGTTGAAACGGACACCCTCAAATGACCCAACCAAATGAATTTACATGGGCACTCACACGACCAAAACCAAGGGACAAGGGAGAACTAGGAAAACGATCTACACGAACGTGCACAAAGCCAACCTTGGGTCATAACTTAGCATTTTTTATACGGGCTCATTTGCCCCGGTGCGCCTTGGCCCGACCTGCCTGAACAAGTTCACATGGACGCCCTCACCTGACCCACCTAAATGAGTTCACATGGATGCCCTCAAACGACCTAACCAACCAAATTTACATGGGTGCCCGCACGACTGAAACCAAGGGACAAGGGAGAGCCAGGAAAATGAGCTGCATGAACGTGCATAAACCCAACCTCGAGTCACAACTTAGCATTTTTTATACGGGCTCGTTCGCCTGGGCGTGCCCTCACCAGACCCACCTGAATGAGTTCACATGGATGCCCTCACTCAACCCGCCTGAACAACCCACCCATGCGAGTTGACATGGACGCCCTCAAACAACCCAACTGAACAAATTTACATGGGCGCCCGCATGACCAAAACCAAGGGACAAGGGAGAGCTGGGCAAACGAGCTTCACGAATGTGCACAAGGCAACCTTGGGTCACAAATTCACATTTTTTATATAGGCTCATTCGCCCGGGCGCACCCTCACTCGACCCGCCCAAAACATTTCACACGGACACCCTCGCTCGACCAGCCCGACCCACCCGAACGACCTACCCAAATGAGTTGACACGGATAGCCTTGAACGATTCAACCGAACAAATTTACATCGGTGCTCGTATGACCGAAACCAAGGGTCAAGGGAGAGCTGGGCAAACAATCTGCAAGAATGTGCACAAAGTAAACCTCGGGTCACAACTTAGCATTTTTGATACGGGCTCATTCGTCTAGGGGCACCCTCGCCTGACCTGCCCGAGCGAGTTCACATGAACACCCTCGCCCAACCTGCTAGAATGACCTACCCAAACAACTTGATAGAGATGCCCTCAAATGACCCAACCGAAAAAATTTACATGGGCGCCTGCATGATCAGAACCAAGGGACAAGGGAGATTTGGGCAAACGAGCTGCATGAACATGCACAAAGGCAGCCTCAGGTCACAACTTAGCATTTTTGATACGGGCTCATTCACCCAAACGACCCACCCGAACGTGTTCACACAGACGTCGTCGTTTGACTCGCTCGAATGAGTTGACATGGATGCCCTCAAACGACCCAACCGAAAAAATTTACATTGGTGCTCGCACGAACGAAACCAAGGGACAAGGGAGAACTGGGAAAACAAGTTGCATGAATGTGCACAAAGCCAACCTCAGGTCAGAACTTAGCATGTTTGATACGAGCTCGTTCGCCTTGGCGTGCCCTCGCCTGACTTGCCCAAATGAGTTCGCACGGATTCCCTCGCCCGACCCGCCCAAACGAGTTGACACGGACACCCTAAAACGACCCACCCGAATGAATTTACATGGGGGCCTACATGACCGAAACAAAGGGATAAGGGAGAGTCAGGCAAACGAATTGCATGAACATGCAAAAAGCCAACCTAGGGTCACAACTTAGCATTTTTTATATGGGCTTGTTCGCCGAGGCGTGCCCTTGCCCGAAAAACTCGAATGAGTTGACACAGACGCCCTTGCCTGACCTGCTTGAACGAGTTGACACGAATGCCCTCAAATGACCCAACTGAATGAATTTACATGGGTGCCCGCACGACCGAAATCTAGGGACAAGGGAGAGTCGAGAAAATGAGCTGCACGAACATGCACAAAGCCAACCTTGGGTCACAACTTAGCATTTTTGATACGGGCTCGTTCGCCCCAGCATGCCGTCGCCTGACCCGCCCGAACAAGTTCACATGGACACTCTCACCTGACCCGCCCGAATGAGTTCACATGGATGCACTCAAACGACCCAGTCGAACAAATTTACATGGGTGCCCGCACGACCGAAACCAAGGGACAAGGGAGAGCCAGGAAAATGAGCTGCACGAACATGCACAAAGTGAACCTCGGGTCACAACTTAGCATTTTCGATACGGGCTCGTTCGCTCAGGCACGCCCTCGCCAGATCCACCCGAACGAGTTCACATGGATGCCCTCGCCTGACCCGCCTGAACAACCCACACGGGCAAGTTGACATAGACGCCCTCAAACAACCCAACCAAACGAATTTACGTGGGCATGCACACGACTAAAACCAAGGGATAAGGGAGAGCCGGGAAAACAAGCTACACGAACGTGCACAAAGCCAACCTCGGGTCACAACTTAGCATTTTTGTTACGGGCTTGTCCTCCCGGGCATGCTCGTGCCTGACCCGCTTGAACGAGTTCACACAGACGCCCTCGCCTGACCCGCTCGAACGCGTTGACATGGATGCCCTCAAATGACCCAACCGAATGAATTTACATGGTCACCCACATGACTAAAACTAAGGGACAAGGGAGAACCAGGCAAAGGGGCTGCAGGAATGTGCACAAAGCCAACATCAGGTCACAACTTAGCATTTTTGATATGAGCTCGTTCACTAGGGCACACCCTCGCCCAACCCACCCAAATGAGTACACATAGACGCCCTCACCCGACCCACCCGAACGAGTTGACACGGACGCCCTCGAACGACCCAACTTCATGAATTTAAATGGGTGCCCGCACAACTGAAACTAAGGGACAAGGGCGAGCCGGGAAAACGAGCTGCACGAACATTCATAAAGCCAAATTCAGGTCACAAATTAGCATTTTTGATACGGGCTCATTCGCTCGGGTGCGCCCTTGCCTGACCCACCCAAAAAAGTTCACATGGATGCCCTCGCCCGACCCGTCCAAATGAGTTCACACAGATGCCCTCAAACGATCCAACCGAAAAAATTTACATGGGCACTCGCACGACCGAAATGAAGGGATGAGTGAGATCTAGGAAAATGAGCTGCACAAATGTGCACAAAGCCAACCTTAGGTCACAACTTAGCATTTTTATACGGGCTCATTCGCCTAGGCATGCCCTTGCCTGACTCTCCTGAACGAGTTCACACAGACGCCCTCGCACGACCCTCCTAAAAGACTCGCCCGAACGAGTTGACACAGATGCCCTAAAACAACCCAACCAGATGAATTTACATGGGTGCCCGCACGACCAAAACCAAGGGACAAGGATGAGCCAGGCAAACGAGCTGCATGAATGTGCACAAAGACAACCTCAAGAAACAACTTAGAATTTTTGATATAGGCTCATAAGCCCCGGTGAGCCCTCGCCCAACCCGCCCGAACGAGTTCAAACAGATGCTGCTGCCCAACCTGCCCGAACGAGTTGACATAGATGCCCTTAAATGACCCAACTGAAAAAATTTACATGGACGCTCGCATGACTGAAACGAAGGGACAAGGGAGAGCCAGGCAAACGAGCTACACGAACGTGCACAAAACAAATCTCAGGTCACAACTTAGAATTTTTTATATGGGCTCATTCACCCAGGCGCACCCTCGCCCGACCTGCCCAAATGAGTTCACATGAATGTTGTCGCCTGACCCACCTGATTGATTTAACACGGACACCCTAAAATGACCCAACCGAACGAATTTAGATGGGTGCTCGCATGATCAAAATGAAGGGACAAGGGAGAGTCGGGTAAACGAGCTACAGAAACGTGCACAAAGCGAACATTGGGACAAAACTTAGAATTTTTGATTGGGTAAGTGTAAATTTGGGGTTTTCTAAGATTTAATTTATACTTTGTAAAAGTGAAAAATTATATATATTGATATCGAGCAGACTCATATCGTAAGGAGTTTCCCCTCCCTTTATACTATTGTGCAATTGTATATGTGTTAATTGCTATTTATGATGAATATGTATGGGTTTTCATCTGTATAAAGGCTAATAATAATACTTGGTAACAAAAAAATAAACTAAGTATGAATGTTAGGTGTAGCCTACAATCATAATTATTGGTGAAAAGAAAATGGTTGGTAGTGTTGCACCTTGCTATAAGCCATTGAAAGACTACCGCAGGTGTAGGGGCATGATAGGTGGTATCATAGCAGATGACTAGGGAGCTAACCGGGTTGACGATGAAGTGCTGATCCCACTACACTATCATGATAGGTGGTATCAGAGCTAGTGTTGGGGAGCTGGTGCTAGTGTTGAAGCGTTGAAGCTGATACACACCTGCACTTTGTGACAGGTGGTATCAGAGCTGGTCCAAGTTTTGCAGGAAACTTGGTGAACTGAATCAAGGAGTTGATTCTACGAAGACTGAAGACTTGGAAGGAAGTTTAAGTTTTGTAGGTGACAGGTGGAATATCAGGGTGATTCAGGTGAATGGTAAAATAGGTTTAGCAGAGGTGAAGCTTTGTGCGGGCCAAGCTGAACGACAAGGCATGGCAGGTTTGGAAGAATGCGAAGGGAAGCTCTTGCTTACCTTATACAGGTTGAAGCAGATGAAAGAAGAAAATCCCTGGATTCAAAAGGAACTTGAAATCTTGGAAAAGAATGTTAAAGATGAACTTATTCAACTTCGTTGGACAATGGAGCAAGATGAATTTGCAGAATGTGCTAACAAGGAAGAGGAAGCTATGATGATTGAGGATGTTACAGATGTGACAACGATGGAGGATGAGCTTGAGATTGATCAAGTTGAACTAGGATCGTGCAGTTTGCAGACATGGATGGATGAGGATACTCACACGGAGGAGCCTCATGATGATGATGATGTAAGTATTGATACTTTTGTTTCACTTGAGCATTTGGTAGATGGACCGTATGCAGGGAAGGGCAAAAGAAATTTGCCGATGATAGGGAGGATTTACCATGGATGTCTATGATGAGACCTTGTATGGAGAAGCAAGGATTTTTTACTATTGCAGGACTTGTTGGGGTTGTTTGTGACCTTATGATAGAAGGTACAAGGGCCCGTGACAAGGGAGGAACATGATGATCATTGCGGAGGATTGGGTCATGCTTTAGCCACATGGAGAATTGGCTAAGTGCCTGGTATGACTCATGGGCAGATTGAAGGGAACGCACTTGAGTATGATGATACTTGGGTGGACTTCTCATGGCTGAGACCAAGAGAAAGTCTTGGTGGAACCTTTAGTGGGGGATCTATCATGGAATGGACTCACGGTGATGATAATATGGTTGGGTGACCGAGTTCACTAGACCGAAGATTGCATACTTGGATGAGGATGACCGATTGTTGTGATGGGTCTACTTGATTGGACAACATGGGCAACTTAGTCATGGACATTAGGTTGGAGACATGGAGCATGGAAGCCTTATGCAGGGACATTATGCAGGAGCACTTGTAGAGGTGTCACTTATGGGAATCTAATGAGGAGTGCCAAGGCAGGGATGTTGTGCACGTGGATTTGCTGATGTGACATGGAGATGTTTTGGTTATGAGTCGATGGAGAGGTTGTGCACTCTTGTACAACAAGGACATGGACTTGGATGGAGTTGTGAGCAGACTATGGAGAATTCCTACTACATTGAGAGTTGAGGCATCTTGCATAGACCTTTGGGCCGAGACTTGTATGCTTGCTGAGATGTTGGTTGGAGATGATTCATGGAGTTCATGATGACATGAGGTTGTGACTTTTGAGGACTTCATATATAGTGGACTTGGAGGATCTGATGCATTGAGGAGCTGAGGTCAGAGACTTCGATGCAATATGGGATGCATACTTTCGAGTACATGTATGGGTGTGGCTTGGAAGAGTGACTTGATGTGGAGGATCGATATGCGACACTTTGGAGTGATGGAGTTACGACGATGATGATGCCTTCATGGCAAAACTTGGGCATGGGTTGGGCGAGACTTAACCACTTTTGACACATGGGAACTGATTGATCTATGATCATGGGCAACACATGGATATATGAGACAGGTGTATACTTGTTTCTATGGAAAACTTGAGGGATGGAACATTGCAGATATGATGGAGCTTTCTTCATGGACCTAGATGTGGCACATCGAGAGTTGGAGTTTGATGAGATGATCTCTTCATATTGAGGAGATACACATATGAATGATGATGTTGGGATAGATGCGGCTGATTTCATGCAGCACATTGGTACCAAACATCATGGATAACATGTTGCAGATGAGATGAGGACTACTTCATGGACCTGAGCATTGCTTACACTTATATGGAGATGGATTGTTGATCGAGTTGAGGATGTGACAAGATGTTCTGAGAAACAACTGATGGTGGCATGAGGATGTGCATTCTCATGGGTTGAGCATGACAGTTGGATTAGCTACCCAACTAGTTCAAGCTATGGGGGCTAGTAGTGTGCAAAGATGTGTTAGCATTATGTTGAAGTGTCATGGCAGCATTTCACACAAGGACGCAACATGATGAGGTCGACACGATATGTTGCAGGAAGCATGTAGCTTGAGATGGAGGGGCCAAACTTCTACGATGGGGAGCAGCATGTACAGATTGCAACAGGGTGGTTGATGATCATGGATTGAGATGATTTCCGATGTATGAAATACCGATGGGGTGTATGCCTTGGTATGGTGATCTTGGTGACAAATATTGTTGGGATGAGATATTATCGAGGACGAAAATGAATTCAGGTGGGGGAGGATGTAAGGACCTGCGGTTTGGGTCACTTTCACCATGCGAAGTGTGTGAGAGGACTTGTGAAAAATGTGAAGTGAAAGAGCCAAGAAACAAGTTTATAAGGTGTTGGGTGAGTTGAGGGGGCAGTCCCATGAGTTGGGCAGGCCAACCCTCCTCCTAGGCAAGACAACACATTGTTAACAAGTCAGCTTGGGTGTTGGGCATGGGTTGGCTAGGTGACACAACCCACCACTCGCCCGTATATATTGGAGGGCGTTTGGAGACAAACGACCATCATTCGGCCAACACGAGTTCGAACAAGGAGTTCTGTAGTGTGTAGATGAGCCTGCACGATGGGTGGAACTCAGGTGAAAAAACTCGTGCAGAAAATTCGTTCAGAAAAGTCAGGTGAAAAATTTGGGTGAGAAACTCGTACAGGAAACTCGTGCACAAAACTCGGGTGAGGGCAAACTCGGGCGAGGTCATTCAGGAAAAACTTGGGTGAGGTCATCGCGTGGAAAACTCGGGTGAGGTCATCGAGCAGAAAACTTGTGTAAGGTCGTTCGGGTGAACTGGGCGAGGTCGTCAAGTGACCCAGGTGAGTTCGTTCGAGCGAGCCGGGTGAGGTCGTCCGGTGACCTGGGTGAAGTCATTCAGGCGAACCGGGTGAGGGCGTCGGGTGACCCAGGTGAAGCCGTGTGGCAACTCGGGTGAAGTTGTTCGGGTGAATGAGTTTGGGTGAATGGGTGGATGTGCAGATGGGCGGCCAGGTGAGGGCGTGTCGTGCATGTTGAAACAAAGAATCGTGTGGATGAGCGACTTGGGTAGGGCGTGCTGTGCACGACAAAACGATGGAAACGGTGAAGTGTTGGAGTTGTGAATAGAGGTGTGACTCATGTAGAGGTGCCCATGTGTGGCAACTTGGTTACGATGAGGTAGGCCCAAGTTGGGCAAACAACACGATTGTGTGATGAGGTGAATGAAGGGTTGGTGAGTCATGCGGCAACCGTGCGGAGGTGTCGACGAGCTGGGCAACTGAGTTTGCCGAAGTTAGAAAATTGGCTAAGTGTAAATTTGGGGTTTCCCAAGATTTAACTTATACTTTGTAAAAGTGGAAAATTATATATATTGATATTGGGCAGACTCATATTGCAGGGATTTGCCCCTCCCTTTATATTGTTGTGCAATTGTATATGTGTTAATTGCTGTTGATGATGAATATGTAAGGGTTTTCATCGATATAAAGGCTAATAATAATACTTGGTAAAAAAAAAAAACTAAGTATGAACGTTAAGTGTAGTCTACAATCATAAGTATTGGTGAAAAGAAAATGGTTGGTAGTGCCACACCTCGCCATAAGTGGCTAAAAGACTATCGCAGGTGTAGGGGTGTGACATGCCCGAATGAGTTTGCATGGATGAGTTTACAAGGACGCCCTTGCCCGACCCACCCGAACGAGTTTACATGGACGCCCTCCCCCAACCCGCTTGAACAAGTTTACACGAATGCCCTCACCCGACCTGCCCGGCCTACCCGAACGAGTTTACACGGACGCCCTCACCTGACCCGCCCGACTTGCCCAAACGCGTTTACACAGACACCCTCGCTCGACCCGCTTGAATGAGTTTACACGGACACCCTCACCCGACTCGCCTGAATGAGTTTACATGAACACCCTCGCCCGACCCACCCGAATGAGTTTACACAGACGCCCTCAAACAACCCACCCGAACGAGTTTAAACGGACACCCTCAAACGACCTTCCCGAATGAGTTTACGTGGGTGCCCACACGATTGAAACGAAGGCACAAGGGAGAGCTGGGTAAATGAGCTGCATGAACGTGCACAAAGCCCACCATGAGTCGGAACTTATCATTTTTTATATGGGCTCGTGTGCCCGAGCTTGCACTAAATGACCTGACTGAACGAGTTTACACTAACACCCTCAAACGACCCGCCCAAACGAGTTTACATGAGTGCCCTCGAATGACCCACAAAAATGACCCACCCAAATGAGTTTACATGAATGCCCTTGAACAACCCGCCTGAACGACTCACCCGAACACCCTCAAACGACCCGCCCGAATGAGTTTACATAGATGGCCTCAAACGACCTGCCCAAACGAGTTTACACTGACGCCCTCGAATGACCCACCCGAATGAGTTTACACGGACGCCCTCAAATGACCTGCGTGGA
This sequence comes from Pinus taeda, assembly GCA_000404065.3. Taxonomy (NCBI): domain Eukaryota; kingdom Viridiplantae; phylum Streptophyta; class Pinopsida; order Pinales; family Pinaceae; genus Pinus; species Pinus taeda. The sequence goes on from APFE030277420.1 coordinate 170,831, forward strand.
TGAGTTTACATGGACGCCCTCAATCGACTTGCCCAAATGAGTTTACATGGGCACCCACACTACCGAAATGAAGGCACAAGGGAGAGCGAGGCAAACAAGCTGCACGAACATTCACAAAGCCCACCCCAGGTCACAACATAGAATTTTTGGTATGGTCTCGTGTGCCCGGGCATGCCATCACACTGAACGACACAACCGGATGAGTTTATGCAGGTGCCCTCAAACGACCCTCCCAAATGATTTTACACGGCAAACGACCCGCTTGAACGAGTTTACATGGAAAACAACCCACTTGAACGAGTTTAAGCGGGCGCCCTCAACCGACCCACTGGAATGACTTTACACGGGCACCCTCAAACTACCCACCTGAACGAGTTTACACGGCTGCCCTCAAACAGCCCGCCCGAACGAGTTTACATGGAAAACGACCTTCCCGAACGAGTTTACACGGGCACCCTCAAATGACCCGCCTAAATGATTTTACATGGGAAACGACCCACCCAAGCGAGTGTTTACACGACAAACGACCCGCCTAAACGAGTTTACATAAGCTCTGACACACGACCAAAATGAAGGCACAAGGGAGAGTCAGGCAAATGAGCAACATGATCGTGCACAAAGCCCACCCTCGGTCATAATTTAGCATTTTTTATATGGCTACATGTGCCCTGGGTGCCCTCACATGACACAACATGGCCCAAACTGACCCGACCCGACCCGCCCCAACGCATTTGCATGGGCACCCACACACACCATGTCCCAACCCACCTGAACAAAATTTGGGGTTTCCATGGGCGGACGACCCGAATGAAATTTGGGGTTCCATGTGTGCATGATTGGAACGAAGGCACGAGGGAGCGTCGCGCAAACGAGCCACACAAATGTGCAGAAGACATGGAGGCGGTCATGACTTAGCATTTTTGGCATGGCCACGTGTGCCCGGGCACACACACATGGCACGACACAACTCGACCGGCCTTGGGCAAGCTGACCTGACCCCCCCCGAATGCGTTTGCATGGGCACCCACATAGGACCCGACACGACTATACCCAAACCAAATTTAGGGTTTCCATGGGTGCATGACCTGAATGAAGGCACAAGGGAGAATTGGGAAAATGGGCTGCATGAACGTGTAGAAAGCACATGGGGGGTCATGACTTAGCATTTTTGGCACTGCCACGTGTACCCGAGCACCCACACATGGCATGACCTGACCCACCTGAACAAAATTTGGGGTTTCCATGGGTACACGACTCGAATGAAGGCACGAGGGAGCATCAGGAAAATGGGTCACACGAACCTGCAGAATGCACACAAGAGGTCACATCTTAGCATTTTTTGCACGACCACATGTTCTCGAGCACCCACACATAGCACGACATGACCCAACCCGACTCACCCGAATGATTTTGCACGGGCATCGATACATAACATGACTCGACCTACCCGAACGAAATTTGGGGTTTCCATGTGTGCACGACTTGAACGAAATTTGGGGTTTCCATGGGTGCACGACCTGAACGAAGGCCCAAGGGAGCATCGAGCAAACGGGCCACACAAACGTGCAGGAGACACACATACGGTGACGAATTAGAATTTTTGGCACGGCCATGTGTGCCCGGGTACCCATCCCCCGACCCGGCCCACACGAATGAAATTTGGTGTTTTCATGGGTGCACGACCCAAACAAAGGAACGAGGGAGTGTTGGGAAGACGGGTCGCACGAATGCGTAGAAGGAACACGGGTGGTCACGACTTAGCATTTTCGGCATGGACACGTGTGCCCGGGCACCCACACATGGCACGACATGGGATGACCCTGCCCACCCGAAGGAAATTTGGGGTTTGAATGGGCGTATGACCCGAACAAAGGCACGAGGGTAGGAATATCTTTGACTCTAATACATAAATATGCCTAGTGTAACATGCCCTTAAGGTCTTCAACATTTTCTTTTGACTCTTTATAACACTTTAACAAGTGCTAGGCCTATTACAATGATCAAGAAACTCAATGATAAATATAATTTATATATATATATATATATATATATATATATATATATATATTATATATATATATATATATATATATATATATATATATATATATATATTTCTCTTCTTGAATAAATACAAATATCAAAAGTACATTTATGAAGACCGGACCCCGTTACACTTTGTTCAACACCCCCTCTTAACTAGGGAGGTATTCATAAATCATTACAAGGTGTTTGGCTATTTTTCAATCTTGAATAATTCACATAAGAGAAACCGGATTGGCAATCCATCTGTTATAGCATCATATTAGCCAACATTGTTCATAGCAAGGCCTTGACTAATAGCTTTATCTCTCATAAGATTAGAGCACAATGTTGGCAAGTCCAATGGCTTATAAACACCTTAGTCATTGTCTCTAAAGGTACATACCGACCCAGGTGTTCCCTGAGTATGACCTTCTAGGACAATTCTTGTCTTGGGTTCCAAGCCCTCAAAGAATATCACTCCTCTTGCCTAGTCTTGTCTTAGATGCCCTACACATCCTCAAAGAGCATCAGATTCCAGATGATTACCCAATCCTCCCATTCTTTCTTGCCAAGTGAAGACAAGAATGTTGTGTCTATCTCTTCCCCTTGATTGAGGAAGACATGTGGAAGTTTCCTTTGACAAGGAACTTGCCAAGCTCATTTGTAGTTGGGAACTTGGTAGAACTCCCTCTTAGCTAGGGACTTATCCATTCATCAGCAACATCTTCTTTGTGGGTCCTTCAGCTGTTTGATCTCCTTCTTTCCTTTGATGTCATGAAGTCTTTGTTTGAACTTCTTCTTGGTAGGGTACCGGAAATCGATCACTTTCCCTCCTGGTTTGTCATGTCATTGCTCCCTTCGTGTAAAGTGGCCTTCTTGATATATATCAGGTCCTTTTTGTCATCTAGCTACTCCTTTGTCATCTTGTCTATCCTTCATGATACTTATCACATGGATGCTTAGTTGTACTTGCTTGTTCCCGTACTTTGATTTAGCGGCCCTTCATGACTTCATCGTGATATTTCTTCAACATCAATGGTGCTTTCATTGGATGGCCTCTTCATCATTACATATTTATGTTGGCATTATGGCTAAAGTGTTGTCCTTGATGGCAACCCATACAGGTGATGGATCACTGCACAACAGGTCAATAGCAAACATTGATGAACAACTCTCAAATATTGAAGAAAATAAGGAGTACGCAGGCACACTGTTCAAAAGGTGCGTACACGCAGGCATGTCTTATATAAAGTGGGTACATACCCGTAGGATACCCATTCATTGGGTGCGTACCCCCAGTGCACACACTTCAAGGCAGTTAAGCGCCCACACGTGGGGTTTGTCATGGTATTTAGCCAACAGTATTGGGTTATCATGGTTTTGGCCAGTGGTATTGTTTATTTTATTATTATTATTGAGCCCCATGATCCTTGATTTAAGGAAGAGCTTGCCTATATAAAGCAAAGGAGATCATTTGGCTTAAGCATGTTTTTGATTGAATATCTTATGAGGGTAAGATCTAGTCTAGATCTAAATAAGGCAAATCTACTGATGGACTAATATTTCTTCGGCGCATGTTTAGATCCGTAGATCTGACTGTCTGGGTTCTTTCTAAAGTCTTGAAATCATCTATGCCCGAAGGTACGCAGGTACAGTGAGCAAAAAGTGCGTACATACGCAGGAGCAAAGAGTTTCAGGTGCGCCGGTACACAGGCACAGAAGGGTTTCAGGTGCACCGGTACGCAGACACAGAAGGGCTTCAGGTGCGGATGACCGCAGGCAGTTCAATGGACTCAGAGCGAGGTACGTAGGCTAGCAGTTGAGCAGGGTGCGTACTTGTATGCAGGCTAGCAGTTGAGCAGGGTGCGTACTTGTATGCAGGCAAGCAGTTGAGCAGGGTGAGTAC
>APFE030277434.1:0-17868 GCA_000404065.3 Pinus taeda
ATATATATATATATATATTGTTTTCACATTCCCAAATGTACCTTTCAGATTTACTTGGGAGAAGACATGATCCTTCCCATTAAATTCTCAATTTTATATTCATCTCACATTTCCAAATGTACTCCTAGCTTACTTGGGAGGAGAGAAGTCAACTATAGGGATGGGTGAGAAGTGAATGACATTAATGAGAGGTGGTTGAGATGGAGAAGGGAAGGAGGGTATAAAAAGGGAAGGGGGAAGGGAGAAAAGGGGGAGTTTTGGGAGGTTTTGCTTATGATTGTGGGGGTTGGTTGTGATTGTTTTGGACTTGTTATGATTTTGGGGAGACCTTGGAAACCTATGGAGGTTTCCTGGGTTTGAGAGGAGGAAAGTATTGTATCTGGTTTTGCACGTTCTTCTTGAGGACACACTATATCTGGTTGGACTTGGGCACGGAGGGCTAGGGAATCTGTGGAGGTTTCCTGGGCTAGGAATTTGTTTCCTAGTTGGCTGGGAGGTAAATCCGGTTGGGTCGGTGAGAAGGAGCGTTCAGCTGGAGCTATAAGACAAAGGTATCATCATCAACCGCTGGAACAGGTATTTTCCATGGAATACTCTTGTTAGGTTGATATCAATGGAATGCTCACCTTAATTTATGTTGCTTATAATAAAATGATAAGATGTTAAATGTTTAAAGCTTTGTGAGAAGGTCAGCAAGCTCCTTTTATTACTTGCAAATAAAAAAAGAAATAGATCTATTAGTGTTTAAATAGATTGAGGCTCTAATAATAGGAATCAGGTTCTTACATCCCAGAAGAAACCGACGTTGATCCGCTCCAAGAATCTTCAATTTTCCATTTATTTCCCTAATTACTCTAACAGCAGATAAGGTGACATAAATTTATTCCAACAGAAGATGCGCCTAACAAATCAACAACAAATGGAAAGATTTTTTTAACTATTACAACAATAACTAACTGAACTCGACTCTACCATCAACAACAAGTAAAATACAGTTTTCAAGCCACAACATGTGGGCAATCTCCCACATTGCTGGCCCGTTCCGATGCTCCTGCATCAGACTCCCGAAGAAAAAAAGATTGGTTCTTTAAACTTTCAAGATTTATGCCATATTTCTGCAATTCAGTTGCTGTTAACCAACTGGAATCTTCCACTAGCTGCTCCTTCCACTTGACAAGATACTGGAAATATGTCTGGCCTCGAGTTTTCTTGAATATCCGCTGATCTAAAATATCTTCAACTTCTTTCTGGAAGGTTTTTGGTACCTGTTCTGCCCAATCCACGGTTTGAACTTCATCACCTATAGATTCAGTCTGCAATTCTGTTTCTGCCTCTCTGAATGGATACAAGTCTGCAATATTAAAAATGGGAGATATTCCAATCCCTTCTGGTAGCTCAATCTCATATGCATTGGCTGAAAATTTCCTTTTGATTTTACATGGCCCTATCTTCTTCAGTTTCAGCTTGTTGTAAGTTTTTGTAGGAAATCTCTCTTTTCTCAAATATGCCATGACTAAATCTCCCACTTGAAATTATTTTTCTCTTCTTTTCAGATCTGCCTTCTGCTTGTATTTCTTGTTGCTTTCCTGCAGTTTACCTTTAACTTCTTCCTGTAGCTTTTGCATTTGTTCAACAAAATCTTCAGCACTTGCACTTCTGGTTTCTTGTTTCCCCAAGTCTCTTAGCTCATATACTCCTCTCAGATGCATTCCAAACAAAATCTGAAATGGACTCATTCTAGTGCTTTGGTTTGGTGTGTCGTTGTAAGCAAATTCAGCTTGCGCTAATGCCAAATCCCACTATTTGGGATTTTGATGTACCAAACTTCTTAATATATTCCCCAAACTTCTGTTTACAACTTCAGTTTGACCATCTGTTTGAGGATGGTAAGCTGAACTAAAACTGAGCTTAGTTCCCAGATTCTTCCAAAGTGTCCTCCAGAAATGCCCTACAAATTTAGTGTCTCGGTCTGATACAATACTTACATGTAAACCATGCAATCTTACAATCTCTGAAAAGAACAAATTTTCTATGTGTGTGGCATCATTAGTCTTCTTACAAGCAATAAAATGAGGCATTTTAGAAAATCTGTCTACAACAACATAAATAGAATCATTTCCTCTCTGAGTTTTTGGTAAACCCAAAACGAAATCCATACTCACTGCATCCCATGGTCGATCTGGTATGGGCAATGGCTGATATAGTCCGATATTTTGACTCCTTCCTTTGGCATACTGGCATACCCTGCATTTCTCAACAAACTTTTTGACATCAGTTTGCATTTTAGGCCAATAATAAAGAGCATTCACCTGAGCAAAAGTTTTGTCTTGTCCAAAATGACCAGACAATCCTCCACTGTTCTTTTCTTTAATGATGTTCCCTCTCATGGAACATTTTGGGATGCACAATTTGTTGCTTTTAAATAACAGGCCTCCTTGAACAAAGTAATCCATCCATTGACTTCTGTTATGGCTCACTGGATTCTGCACTGCTGTGTAGATGTCTTTGAAATCCTCATCGTCCTTGTACATTTCTATCATTTCATCAAAACCTACAACACCCACTTTAAATTCTTGCAAAAGAAAACTTACTCTGCTCAATGCATCCGCTACTTTATTAGACTTACCACTTTTATGCTTTATTACAAAAGTGAAACTTTGCAGAAATTTCACCCACTTGGTGTGCTTCTGATTTAGCTTTGGCTGGTTATTGATAAACTGCAAAGCATGGTTATCTGAATATAAGATGAACTCCTTCGGTAGCAAGTAATGTCTCCATTTTTTTAATGCCTGCACAATAGCGTAAAATTCTTTATCATAAGATGAATATTTTTTCTTTGCATCATTTAACTTCTCGCTGAAATATGCTATTGGCCTTTTCTCTTGGCTTAGCACCACACCAACTGCTTCTCCACTTGCATCAGTTTCCACTTGAAAAACTTTCTCGAAATTTGGTAAGGCTAGAATAGGCTTTTCTGTTATCTTCCTTTTCAACAGATTGAAACTCCTATCAGCTGCTTCTGTCCATCGAAATGGCTGATTGACCTCCTTGATTGTCTCAAGGATTGGCGCACAAACTTGACTAAATCCCTTTATAAATTTTCGGTAAAAACTAGCAAGTCCATGGAAAATTCTTACCTCAAAGACACTCCTAGGAGTAGGCCAGTCTTTGATTGCTTGTACCTTTTCCGGATCCATTTTCAAACCGTCTCTGGAAATCACAAATCCCAAGTATACCAACTCCTTTTTCATAAAACTACATTTCTTCAGATTGATTAGTAGTTTCTCTTTCTGCAGAGTTTTCAAAACTAACTTCAAGTGTTCCAAATGTTCCTCTTTACTTTTGCTGAAAACTAGAATATCATCAAGGTAAACAACAACAAATTTACTTGTATACTCTTTCAGAACCTCATTCATTAGTCTTATGAATGTGCTGGGCGCATTAGTGAGCCCAAAAGGCATCACTAACCACTCATACAATCCACTGTTGGTTTTGAAAGCGGTTTTCCACTCATCGCCTTCCCGAATTCTGATTTGATGATACCCGCTTTTCAGATCTATCTTAGTGAAGTACCTGGATCCACTCAAACAATCCATTAAATCATCCATTATGAGCAAAGGAAATCTATACCTGACTGTTATCTTGTTGATAGCTCTGCAATCGGTGCACATGCGCCACTCTCCTCCCTTTTTCGGACTAAGCACCGTTGGCACAGCACACAGACTCAGACTCTCTCGAATCAGCCCCTTGTCCATCAGCTCCTGAACCTGCCTTGCAACTTCTGCATTTTCCTGAGGAGTTAATCTATATGCAGCTTTATTAGGTAGACTTGCGCCTGGTATTAAGTCAATATGGTGACTTATACTTCTAACTGGTGGTAATTCATTCGGTAATTCATCCACAATGATATCCATGTAACTATTTAACACAAATTGAATTTCTTCAGGCATATCATTTAAATTTGTGGAGGTTAAAATTACCTTGGGCCTTCCCACGATAGCGAAATGCACCTCTTCGCTTTTATCAACCTCCTGTAGCAGTTCCTTACCACTCACCAACATGATACTATTTTCAGGCAGCTCTTTATCAACATCATTCTTCACTGGCAGCAACGTATGTTTAACTCCACCCTTTTCTATGGTGTATGTATTTCTTCTTCCATCATGAATCGCCTTTCGATCAAATTTCCATGGTCTCCCCAATAACAGGTGACATACGTCCATGGGCATTATGTCACATAAAATCACATCTCTGTATGTGCCAATCTGCATTTCCACATTACATTGCTCTGTCACGGTGACTTGATGACCCTTCTGGAGCCAAGATACTTTGTACGGTGCAGGATGCGCTTTCTTTGTTAACCCAAGCTTTTCCACCATCTCTGTAGACACAAGATTGTCAGTACTCCCACTATCAATTATAACCTTACAGCACTTACCCTTTGATTTGCATGTAGTCCTGAACAAGTTCTTCCTTTGCGCAGGTTCTCCAATCTCTTTTTCTGATCTCAGCAAAGTTCTTCTGAGCAGAAATGATTCACCCTCCTCCGATGGTTCTTCCTTCTCTACAAGTCGAGGTGGTTCCGGCTTTGCCTCAGCCACATTTGCACCCCTATGGCTTGCTGATTTGTTATGAGGACAGTCCCATGACATATGTCCCTGCTCTCCACAAGTATAACACCTAACATCTCTTCCTCGCCCTCTTCCTCTGGGTGCGAATCTCCCTCTACTAGATTCACTCATCTGTGGTGATCTGCTGCTTGAACTTCCTGCTTCAAACTGATGCTGTGTTCCTCTGGATCTGGCTGATCCTCTACCTCTTGCTTGCTCTTTCCTCTGTTTCTTTGACTCTATTTCCGCAATAATTTCTCCTCTGCTTTCAAACTTGCTTGATAGGCATCTTCAACAGTTTTCAAATTTAACAGGCTAATCTCATCTTGAATCTCATACCTTAGCCCATTAACATATCTGGCTACTTTCTCCAGATCATCTTCTACATGCCCTGTTCTGATGCTTAACCTGTAAAATTCTTTAGTATATTCCTTAACAGACATTCCTTTCTGCTTCAAATTTTTCATCTGCTTAAAAAGATTCAAATGATAGTCTTTAGGCAAAAACTTGGCTTTGAGTTTGCTTACCATTTTATCCCACTGCTTGATCTATAGATTTCCCCTTCACGTTCTTGATGTCTGTAACTCGTCCCACCAGATGGCTGCATTGGCCCTTCAATCTAGTGACTGCAAACTTCACCCTCTTTATTCTCCTCAACCTCTTCATAATCGAAATACTGATCTATGGATCTGATCCAATCCATGAGCTCCTCGGCATTTAAACTCCCATCATACATAGGAATTTCTATCTTGGGCTTGCTGCCAACTTTTGCCAGCATCTTGAGGACTTTGGCAGTTTCAGTTTCTTCTCCTGCTTCGTCCTCTTCATCAGAATCTTCTGAAGAACTCTCAGTTTTCACATATGGTGCTCTTCTCTGGGCTGTTTCCATTGTCTCCATTCGTTCATGCAGTCTTCGCACTTCGTCTATCAGGACTGCATTTGGTTCTGGTCTTCCTCGACCAATTCCTCGCCTTGGCGGCATCTTAGCTGCAACCACCTGGATCTTTTGGCTCTGATACCAAAAATAATGTACCTGCGCTGAGACCAATGAATTATGCTTCAAACTCCAGACTCCAGTTTTATACAAAACAATCCTTTTAACCTGAAACTGTCGGTTATCAAACAGAACCTCTGGTTTTTTTTTCATATACTCAAAAATGTGATTGAATATCATTCAATTAAAACTGTCTTCCTTTTCAATGCCGATGTACGCCATGAATATATCTCAGTTACGGGGGGCATATGCCTACAAATTTTGTATTACATACCAAAGGAAATAAATTAAACCAAACTAAAATTCATCCTTCAACAAAATATTGGTACCATCTTGAGTGATACCGCTCCACCACCTTAATCAAACAAAATGAAACCCATTCGGGCAAACACTGATGCGCAACACCTCACAGACTTTTAACACACGCATCAAAGGTCACGCCCAAAACAAAGAAACAACATTCACAATACCTCTGTTTCTATAATTATTGGACAACGCCGGTTCTCAATTTACATCACCATCTGAATAAAACGAATAGCAAACAAATACTAAAAACCAGAATAATGCTGGTTCAACACCCCGCCTCTCGCATTTGAGGTCACAACTAAACAAAACAAGAAAAAAAGGAATATCAACACATCTGTTGATTCATTAATTAACAACGAAGCTCCTAAATTTTACACAACTGTCTCCATATCTCTGTGACAACGCAGGTCACCAATTTTTACATGCTACCTGAATAAAACAACCGAAAAGAAAAAACACCGATCCCATCTCTTTCTTTTTTTGGCATATCAAGACTTTGACATACAAAAATCACGCTATCGCCCCAGATTCTAAGCCGATTCCTTTCAATCAATCAGTCCTCCGCCATATCTCAGTTAGATTTTAATGCAGGTTCAGTGATTGCCCCATATTTCGGTCCAACGCAGCTGCATTTGACACAATCGGCGGTCAGAACACCTGTTTATAACACGTTGCCAGATTTCAAGCGCTCTTGAATCAAGATCTCCCAGAAGAAACCGACGTTGATCCGCTCCAAGAATCTTCAGTTTGCCATTTATTTCCCTAATTACTCTAACAACAGATAAGGTGATCATAAATTTATTCCAACAGAAGATGCGCCTAACAAATCAACACCAAATGGAAAGATTTTTTAACTATTACAACAATAACTAACTGAACTCGACTCTACCATCAACAGCAAGTAAAATACGGTTTTCAAGCCACAACATGTGGGCAATCTCCCGCATTGCTGGCCCGTTCCGATGCTCCTGCATCAGAAAAGGACAATTTGTTTTCTTTAGGGATAAGCTTACATGATAGCATTGTGTGAATCTTTGCCTATTCTACCACATGTTGTACAATGGCCTCTTTCGTGGGATCCGAATTTTTCTGTCATTGCCTGTTTCTTTGGATTCACAAATTCTTGAATCTTTTTCCATATTTCATGTTCTGGTCTTGATATTCATAGTGGTCCAACATAAACATTTTTCAGCGTTTTGACAAGGGATTACAATGCACTATGAAGCGACTGATAGTTGTTCAAAGCCTTGGCTGCATCTCTTCCCAACTTTTCTTGTGACTACAGGGACATCTTGACCTTTGCTTTATCTTGTTCTTTGCCTATTTTATCTTTCCTTGATAATTCAACTGGTGCATCGGGATATTTCGTACCCCACTCGTACATGAGATTTACTGCATTGATGGTTTTACGTAATAAGACACCTCTTCCTTTGAGTTCATTATGAATATTTGTTAGTGATGATGCTCTCTTTTGGAGAAAGATCATCTCATCATACAATTGTTTCATAACCTTTTCCAATCCTTTTAGTTCTTCCAATGCATATGTCTTGAAATCCTCTTATTCTCCTGCTTAGAATTGGTTAAGTCCTTCTTCAATTGCTTCACCTCATTCATTAGACATTCCACATTCTTTTTTGTAGTGGCAATGAAGGCAAATCCCTAGGAAGCTATCACTACGGGATTGATTGTAGTATCTATTACTATATTCTTCTCTGTGGTAACTGAAATTAGCTTGCCCGATCTTATAGCCAAGTATTTCCACCTCTCTTGAGATATTATGTTCTTGACTTGGTCAAATCTAAAACTTGAGAGCTCCAACACTTGATCTTCTTCTTCAAATGTAATTGCTATTTATTTGAGCATAAAATGTCCTTCGGTGATAGGTGTGGGAGGAGTGACATCTATAGGTGGCAATAATGCTTATGTTTTTTTTTTTTTTTTTTTTTGTGCTTGCTCCTTCAATCTGGCTTCCTCTACTTGCTTTTTTGCTAGTTGTTTTGCAATCATCTCTTCTTCCATTTTATTTCTTGGGTCTTTTCCTGGTGAGTGGAGCCATATCTGTTGTTGACAAGGAGAGGCTGAAGCAATCTAGATCAATAGTATCCGATATTTCTAAGATATTCAGAATAACAAAGAATGTTAGGAATATAAAAGCAACAAAATGTATTAAGTGTGTTTCGCAGGTTGCCTTTAGAGAGCGTGATACATAGTTGTGTGAGTTGCATAGAAATATTGTGATAAGGAAGAAGACAACGTGTCAGGGATTATTATATCACATATAGATGATGTAATATGTGATATGTGAACTACGTTATCAGAAAGAGTGAATTCAAGGTGCAATAAAAATGGCTGGTGAATGTTAGCCGCAACGAAGAAACTAATTGTAGAGAAACTTGCTTTTGGTGTGCCGTTTCACAAAAGATGGGGAAAGGCTACTAAAAAATATTCCGCTGTTGCGAAATAGAAAAAGAAAGCTTTGTCATAACACGAGACTAGATTAGGAAATAATATTGTAGCGTAATGTGAGAGTCAGTGATGCAAAAGCGACTAAATATAGGAAAGTGAGATGGAGGGAAGGGTAGAAAGAGGAGAAACGAAAGCGTGAAACTAAGGTGAAGAGGCACTATAGAAAGAAGAAAGAAAGAAATTTATTTTAACGTCCACGAGGCTAAACATAGCCTATGGGACATATTGCTTTTTCATCTGGTTGATGTATTCAACCCTTTTCCTGTGAAGCCTCACAATAAACGCTCCCAACTTCTCGACAAATTCCTCGCTAAATAGATTATCCCAAGAGCTAGTTTCCATAATATCTGCATAAATTTCCCTGTTGTCTTTGAAGGCCTCAGATTCTAAAATGAAATGATTTCCTGTTTCCACTTTTTTAGAAGAACAAAAAATACATACTCTTTCCTCCCATACTTCTTTTGACCTTGTCCAACACCATGTTTCACAACAGAGTTGATGAGAATTAGACCTTAACTGAGCAATACGAATTTTGGCTCTCCAAGAAATATTAGCTTCTATGTATGCTTTTTGTTGATGATTATGAGTGGGATTAAATAATCAGAATATGAAACGATGGGTAAATGAAATGCTGCAAATAAAAAGTGCAAATGTATAAAGAAAAGTACGATGACTTACTGAAACCCTAGCAACTGTTCATCCCATGATGACGACATGATCTCTAGCAACAAGTTGCGATAAAATGAATTCTTCTCCTTATTAATTCAACTTGCAAAGGAGACTTATTTTGACCCAAAACTTTTCTCTCTTTGGAAACTGTAATATGAACTTGTTGCACCTTAATGTGCCCTAGTTCTCCTTCACACGTGTGAGGTGTAGGTGGCCCAAAAACAACCCCAAACGTTCGACCTTCCTTATTCTTCTCTTAAATATTTAAGAGGCTCTTTTTCCTTCCTCTTTCACACTTCTTGTTTTCTCTTGGATGCTTGATCGATGCTCCTTTGGATGAGGCTAAATGATCCTACATAGATAGGCTTCATTGAGTGCCCTAATAGGTCGACTTGTCCTTCTAGATGGGCCAACTTGATTGTAACACTATGACAAGGTCTTGGAGGGTCTTTGACTCTATTTTGACTCAAATAAAATTTTATTTGCAATATGTAACATGCCCAAAAGGGTCTTCCATGCATGACAATGACTCAGTTGACTTGTTGACTCAATGAAAAGCCCTAGAAGCACTCAATGTTTGCTTGACCTATAAAAATAATTTTTCCTTGGGCATGAAACCCATGCCTCAAGAATAACAATAATATATTTTTTTTCTCTGACAACAAATACATAAAATCATGTTTACATGTGTCATGATGAATGCCATACCTAGTGACATATTTCAACACCAACTTTATGTTGGAACAATCTAGAACCCAATGCAATTTCATTGCAAAGATTAGGTGGAGAAAATGAGACGTAATCATGGTTAGTTTTGGTTGTCTAGTGTCATTGTTAGGCATTTTCCCTACCTATACTCCCACAAAAGGAATTTATGATCTGCTAGAAAGGATTTTTGGTTTTGAAGGTGATCAAAGTCAACTAATTAGTTATTTTCTCAGGGTACTAGACATTAAATGTTCGACTATTATTTTTGTTCATGGGCCTGTCCTCTCTACCTACGTTTAAGTATTGGATTGTAGCCCCCAAGCCGTTTTCATTGTGCCTAAAATCCAAAGGCATCTAGTAATCTAGTTGAGAGTCCACTTCCTTCTTGCACCATTTATGTTTACTCTAGATAGCCAAGTTTTATTTGCACATAATGCTGTTTTTAGATGTCAAGGTCTTAGGTTATATTAACAAACACTAGGTTGTAGTCTTAAGTATTGTAAACTTTTTCTTACTTTGAAGAAAAAAACCTTTATGGGGTGGTAGGTGCATGTGGGAGTCATCATCGACCCGAAAGGAACAATTGAAACAATTTTTGCATGGAATCTTCATATCTTTGCTAACAATTAAGTAGAAGCTTACACCTTATTACAAGGCCTGAGAATAGATAATGACTCTTGAATCAAGTTGTTGATAGTGGTAGGAGATTCAAAGGTTATGATTAGTTAGATTCATACTAAACCTAACCCCAATTGATAACATATTAGTATCAGTTATAGTCCAAGCTAAACAAGAGATTAATAAATTCACCAAAATCACATATTATCATGTCCTCTATGAGAACAACTATCAAGCGAACAAGGATTCCAATGTTGCCACAACTCTAAAAGTGGGGGTCCTTAATATTAATGGCATCACTAATCATCAATCAATTCCATAATATTTCACTCATGAGTACAAAGACACATATTAGGTCATTAACACATCACATGGTACATAACATCAAACTTCAATCTTATCATGAGACCAGTTATGAAACAAGAGTTGAGTTCCACTGTAGTATGCATAGAGCCATGATTACACAAGATTTTGAAACTTTGTCAAAATTTTCTTAAGAAAGGTGGGACTAAGGATCAATTGAAAGGGAAGGGCCTTTCAAAAGAAGAACCCAACTCTACGACATGCTTTGGTAAGCTTTTATGTCTATCTAGTTGGGATTATGTTTGTCTTTATAAACTTGTTGTAGCCACTACAACAACCCTAAATTTTCGATATACTCTAAAATTTGGAGTTCCCCATTCTAAATCTTCATGTGAGAGTTCTTAATGATCCTTCTAAGGTTGGTTCTTTCCCTTGATGTTTTTTTTGTTAAAATAAACATTGGCACAAGTTTCCCTATCTCATTGCATCACACTTAGTGCATCGCGAAGCTATATATTAGCATTGCGAAGCACTATTCCAATCACATCTCTTCATAATTCAAACTCCGATATCGCATTTTGATTTGCTAAAGTGAGATTTTCCCCCTCTTTCTTGACTGAATCATTTTTCTTACCTTTGCCTTTGAATTTCCATTTTCCTTTGTCACCATTATTGAATGGATTTTTTCTTCCCTCTTGAGGAGCATTCTTCCCTTTTTCTTCTAAATGAGTTGCCTGTACACAAACTTCATTTAGTTTTGTAGGGTTAAACATGAGAATGATGTGTCTCAAATAAATATGCAATCTTCCAATATATTTGAGCAAAGTATCTTGAGAAGACAAATCTATGCCCAAAATCAAAGCCCTTTTTCTAAATTCTTGAGTATAGCTTTGAACATTTTGCCCCTTAGTTTGTCTAAATTTTTGCCAATCAATAATAGCTTTCTGCATGTATGTTAATGGATAAAATTTCCTTCTTAGTGCAACAACAAAATCATTCCAAGAGGATAAAACCTTACCACGTTTCTTCATGGTCTTTTGAGTTTTGGCTTCCCACCAAATTAGTGTTGCACCTTCCAATCTAAGAGAAGAAAGTTGAATCTTGGTTTCATCATCCTTGATTCTTTGTATCCTGCAATACACTTCGATCTGATGAACCCAATTATCAAATATCTTTGCATTTACCTCTCGATTATACATAGGCAATTCAAACTTAATATCAAGCTTAAGCAACATAGTTTTACCATTACCCCTTGGGGAACATGGAGTTGTTTTTGAAAGGGTAGAAGAAGTAGTAGATGATGAGGCTGAAGATGAAGGTGAGTATGGATGTGAAGGTGGTGGCTTGTCACCATTTCCTTCATTTTCTTTTGGAGGTTTGTCTCCTTTTCCTCCAGGAGGTTTTGAGCTTTCTCCATACAATCTTGAATTTCCTTCTTCATAAAGAACCTTAACCATTTCAGGCATCTCAAAGAATGCTTTTCTGAAAGTTTTCTCATCTTCAAACTTCCCTTCAGGACCTTCTTCATGTGCCATAACTATTGAAGCTTGAGGTGTATTTGTTCTCCTTGAAACAATTTGAGATGTTGGCTCCATAAGTTCTCCTTCCCCTCTTTTAAGCTTCAACCTTGTAAGCATAAAAAAAAACAATTGCAAACAAATCAAACCTTCATAATAACCCGTGCTTTGATACCAAAATGATCTGAATATGTAAACTTGAAGATTTTTAACGATTAACAAGTGAAAATTATATGTGTTTTGGGTAGATGATTAATTTACTAAACACATAAAACAAATTAATTTAGCCACAATTTACATCGAAACAAAGACAAAATAAGCATATCTGAAACACATAACACAAAACATGATAAAGGAGTTCATCCCTCTCCCAGGCTACATCTCCTAGTCCAAGTGCTAATGGAGGGCCTCTTTCATTAAGTGCTCAAAAGTGTGTTTACATGCTTTTACATTGCTCAAACAGTAAAACGGATGTCTCTAATGGATTCAACACTATCAAAAACCCCTATCTGTGTTCTTTCTGCACCTCATTTGGCCAAAAATTGAGTAAGTTATGCACGTTACACATTTTTGCCCCATTCCATAGCTAAACATCCTCCAATTCGGCCCCAACCTAGCTTGTGCACCCCAAACCCTGAACTGGTGAGCAACACTATCTTACAATCCTGCTCGACTAGCAAAATTATAAGACCGTTAATTTTGCCATTAAGCTCCCAGTTCCAAAAAACTTTGTCATGTTGGCTCATATAACCACATAGGGGTCCGAGATTCTAGGGCATAACTCCGCGGCATTTGGTTTTGTCGTTCCCTTCGTTTTTGTGGTTTGCCATGTGACCTTGGGGCTGGCTCCTTCCAACCTTCCGCTTCAGTCTTGTGCACTCGGCTCTGATGGTATTATGTCTGGGTGCAGTTGCCATAGTCTGGGCTAAGGCATAGTCTCTTGGCCCTTCCGCCTGTAGTCCCGTGGTGCCGGGGTGGCTAGGGGCTAGGGCATTAGCTGGCCCCACTCCCCTAATGGTGCCACATATAAACCATTTATATAGTTGTTGCACCATACATGATAATAAACATGCGACAGTCTAGTGGTTAGGCCTATGGTTTCTTGGTGGGAGGTCACGAGTTTGACTCCCATGGGTTGCTCAGCCTCCATAATAATTTTTTGAACCAACCATCGAAGGCCATGTGGCAACCCTTGGTTGGCCCACGTGGCCCTCCATTATTGGACCTAATTACACAACAACAAAATACCAATAAAAAAAATTGAGCCAATCACAACGAGACAAGTGTCATCCAGCCATAGGTCCTCATAAACACAATCACCTACCCAGTCATATGCCTAGTCAGCATATGGATCATTGACTGGATTCACCTGCAACTTTAACTTTTAAAATTTTAGCTGTTTAGCAAATCGATCAGAACACAATATCAGGAGCATACGATATCAATTTTGAGTGAAACAAGTTGCATTGGATTTAGATTGTTGAGATCTATCCAATTGTACATGTTTCGAGAATTTTTGAGCACAAAAATGATCCCTTGGATCATGTATGCAGGTTGAAGAGAGCGCTATATGGACTTAAGCAAACTCTTAGAGCATGGTATGGTCAGATTGACATCTACTTGCAAGAAATGGGCATTATGAAGAGTGACATAGATTCAAGCCTTTACTATCTTATGGTTAAATGTGAGCCACTAATTCTTGTGTTATATGTGGATGATCTATTTTTGAGTGGGTCACTAGAACTCATAGAGGAATGCAAGAGGGACTTAGCAACATAGTTCGATATGAATGATTTGTGGTTGATGCATTATTTTCTAGGTTTAGAGGTGTGGTAGACAAATTGGGAGATCTTCCTTGGTTAAGGAAGATATGCTATAGAGAACTTGAAGAAGTTTAGGATGTTGGATTGTAGACCCATGTCTATGCCTATGATAACTAACTGGAAGAATATTGGTGGATCTAAGCATGAGGAAGTGGACCCCACCTTGTATAGACAACTTATTGGCTCTCTCATGTATCTGATCAACTCAAGGCCAAACATTTGCTTTGCAGTTAACATTGTTAGTCAGTTCATGGTGGAACCAAAAAGGGTGCATTGGACAACAACGAAACATGTGCTACGATATCTGTGGGGTACAATTGAGTATGGTTTGAGGTATACTCAGGGTGATGATGTCAAGTTTATGGGATATACTGATGCATATTTATCAGGTAATGCAGTGGACAAGAAAAATGCTTCAAGGTGTTGCTTCAACATGGGATTAGGGGTTGTGTCTTGGTATAACAGGAAGTAGAAGTTAGTTGCATTAAGTTCTATAGAGGAAGAATACATGGCAACAAACATGGCTACATGTGAGGCCATATGGCTTTGAATGGTTCTAGTGGAATTGCTTGGTAAGAGGATGGAGTTGATTAGTATCTATTGTGATGATCAAAGTTGCGTCAAGTTATCTGAGATCTAGTATTTTGTGATAGGTCGAAGCACATCGACTTCAGATACCATTTCATCAAGGACTATGTAAAACATGGATCAGTTTGACTACAATATGTTCCCACAAATCAATAGGTTGATAGCATTATGTGAAGCTTTGCTAGTTCTAATACATGTTTTGCAATGGCCTCTTTCGTGAGATCCAAATTTTTCTGAGTCATTTGTTGTTTCTCTCCATTCGCAAATTCTTGAATCTTTTGCCATATTTTGTGTTCTGGTATTGATATTTCTGGTGGTCCAACAAATTCAATTTTCTGCAATTTGACAAGCGATTCCAGTGCACTATGAAGTGACTACGAAGCGATCGATAGTTTTTTAAAGCCTTGGCTACATCTCTTCCGAACTTTTCTTGTGATTGCATGGACATCTTTAACTTTGCTTTATCTTGTTCTTTGCCTATTATGTCTTTCCTTGATAATTTGGCTGGTGCATTAGGGTATTTTATACCCCACTCGTACATGAGATCTAATGCATTGATGGTTTGTTATAATAAGGCACCTCTTCCTTTGAGTTCATTCTGAATGTTTATTAGTGACTATGCTCTTGAAATCCTCTTTATGGGAGCTGGAGGAAGACAAATATTGGATTTCTACACGTCACTTTTAATTCTCCTGCCTAGAATTGGCTAAGTACTTCTTCAATTCCTTCGCCTCATTCATTAGATGTTTCACATTATTTTCTATAACAACATTGAAGGTAGGTCTATTAGAAGCTATCACTATGGGATTTATTATAGTGTCTATTTCTATATCCCTCTCTGTGTTATCTGAAATTTGAAACTTGAGAGATCCAACACTCGATCTTCTTCTTCAAATGTAATGCCACTTTCTTGGAGCGGAAAATGTACACTGGTGATAGGTGCAACACTCGATCTTCTTCTTCAAATGTAATGCCACTTTCTTGGAGAGGAAAATGTTCACTGGTGATAGGTGTGGGAGAAGCGATATCCATAGGTGGAAGTAATTCTTCTATCTCTTTATGTGCTAGCTCCTTCAATCTGGCTTCCTTTGCCTGCTTTTATGCTAGTTCTTTTGCAATCCTATCTTCTTCCATTTTATTTGTCGGGCCTTTTCTTGGTGGGTGGAGCCATATCTCTTATCGACGAGGAGATGATGAAGTAGTCTAGATCAATAATATATGACATTTCAAAGATATTTAGAATAACAAAGAATGTCAGGAATATAAGAACAACATAATATATTTAGTGTGTTTTGCAGATTGCTTGAAGAGGGCGTGATATATAGTTGTGCGAATTTCATAGAAATATTGTGATAAGAAGAAGACAATTCATTAGTGAATATTATATCACATATTGATGATGTAAGATGCGATATGTGAATTGCGTTATAGAAAAGAGTAAAGTCGGGGTGCGATGACAGGGGAATGCTAGCACCGACGAAGAAACTAATCGTAGAGAAGCTTGCTTTTGGTGCGCCATTTCAAAGAGGACGGGGAAAATGTTACTAATAAATATTTCATCGTTACGAAACAAAAAAAAAAAAAAAGCTTTACCATAATGTGAGATTAGATTAGGAAAGCGTGTTGTAGCACAATGTGAGAGTCAATGATGGAAAAGCGACTAAGTATAGGAAAGAGAGATGGAGGGAAGGGATGAAAGAGGAGAAATGAAAGGGTGAAAATAAGGTGGAGAGGCACCATATATAATGGAATAAGGGTAGATAGAAGGAGATAAGTCACAAAATGAAATGATGGGAAAATGAAACATTGCAAATAAAAACTGCAAATGAACAAAGAAAAGCGCAATGACTTACCAGAAACCTAGCGACCGTTTGTCTCTTGATGACGATGTGATCTCTAGAAGAAAGTCGTGATAAGATGTGCCTTTATGGACCGAGTTACAAAGGACTCAAAGAAAAAAGAGCAGGGTGAAATGATATGGAGGAGGCTCTTCCTTATATATATTTTTCACGTGCGTAGAGCCATCTAGCACATTAAATGTGCTTTTGCAAGGATTCTTGCGATAATGCATATGGCAGTGGAACGATGTCTGACAAGTCACACTTTCACAAAGAAAAATGCGATATCAAAGTTTGAATTACGAAGAGATGTGCTAGAACAATGCTTCCTCAACACTAATATATAGCTTTGCGATGCACAAAGTCTAAGTGCAATGCAATGAGATAAATAAACTTGTGACAACATTTATTTTAAAGAAAAATCATCCAAGGTAAGCACCAAACTTATAGGGATCATAAAGAATTATCACTTGAAGATTTAAAGGGGGAACTCCAAATTGTTGAAAATAATACTGAGAGGGGGGGTGAATCAGTATTATCAGGTCAAATATTCCTTTTCTAAAACCAAATTGTATATGCTACTTCAGTTAATTAAAACCGCGTATATACACAACTATTCAGAAGGAAACCCGCGTATACAAAGCAAACCTTTAATTTACTTTAACTTCCTGATGATGATTGTTAATCTGTGATGTAGAATCAAATAACCAGTAACCAGGTATAGTAAAACAGAGCAGAAAGACAATCACACACAAGAACACAAGATATAAGGTGGAAACCCAATGTGGGTGAAAACCACCTCCTGCAATTCGTCTCTATCTTTCTTTCAATTAGAAACTTCTTTTTACAATGTACTGGTGTAGTCCTTTATCAGTACGCAGGCTGCAACCTGCAGAGAGCTACAACTCTCTCTCATTTTCCAGCTTCTCCTGGAAGGGAGCTACAACCCCCTTAAGCTCTTGTACTAGCCAAGATACTAGTACGTAGGTGTTGGCCTACAGAAGGCTACAACCTTCTCTTTCTTCCAGGGACCACATTTCATAAATTTTCAAATTGGATCCATGAACATCAATCAATCATCAAGAATTTCTCCATCAACCAATCTCCTTTTCACCAATTAGATCAAGTAGATACTTCTCTGACAGCTGTACCCAAAACACAGTACCAGAAACTACACAACAGAAACAGAACCCAGAACACAACAGCTATAAACAGAGGCAGCTAGATCACAACTTACAGCATATACGCTATTTCAACAGCCTGAAACCTGTGTGCATACGCATCTGCGTATGGGACAACCTGCGTATACGCGATATGACTTCACTGAACCTGCGTGTATACGCGTCTTCGCTTCTCTGAACCTGCGTACAGATCTATAAAGGATAATTCACTCTTCCAGATATTCAATCACTAATTAACCCAGATTAT
>APFE030277434.1:17976-30563 GCA_000404065.3 Pinus taeda
CACATCTAGCAGATCAAAATCATTTAAAGATACTATCATTCAAGCTTAAAGATTATGACCCATGAATAGAACTTATCCTTCCTTTTGCGCTAAGGTTCTTCCTTCATTCAGATCCAGATCTGCATCACCACCCAATTACCAATATACCAGCTCTAACACTTTATCAGATATTCAATAATAATCTGGATAATCCTTTGCCACATGATCTCCTTCCTCTTTTATAGTCTTAGGCCTTCCTCAATACCATGGTCCAAAACCATAACATTTCAATACCATGAACCCAAAACTAGGGATCAACATATCTGACGAGACTCCATGGTCCAAAACATAAGTTCAATTCCCAAGAACTAACTACCATGGACCAAAAGAATGATCCCCAACATATACGCGCTTTTGTAATGAATAACCCGCGTGTACACGCGCCTTCGTCTAGATGAAACGGCGTATATGTCTTTTTATTCTTTCTGAGTGCCTGAACTGAGATCTGTTACCAAAGGGAGTTGCCATCAAGGACAACACCTGTGCCATAGCTCCAAACCTGTGCCATAATGCCAACACAAATTTTAGAGTATATCGAAAATTTGGTGTTGTTGTAGCGATTACAACAAGTTTATAAAGGCAAACACAATCTCAATTAGATAGACATAAAAACTTACCAAAGCATGTCATAGAGTTGGGTTCTGTTTCCGTAAGGCCCTTCCATTTCAATTGATCCTTAATCCTGCCTTTATTAAGGAAATTTTGGACAAAGATTCAAAATCTTGTCTAATCCTGGTTCTAAGCATACGAGAGGGAAACTTAAGTCTCATCTCATAACTAGTCCTGTGATAAGATTGAAGTTTGATGTTATGTACCATGTGATGTGTTAATGACCTAATACAGGTCTTTATACTCATGAGTGAAAGACTATGGAATTGATTGAGGGTTAATGATGTCATTAATATTAAGTACCCCCACTTTTAGAGTTGTGGGAACATTGGAATCCTTGTTCGCTTGATGGCTGTTCTCATAGAGGACATGATAATATGTGATTTTGGTGAATTTATTAACCTCTTGTTTAGGTTGGGCTATAACTATCACTAATATGTTATCAATTGGGGTGAGGTTTAGTATGAATCTAACTAATGATAGCCTTTATATCTCCTACCACTATCAACAACTTGATTCAAGAGTCATTATCTATTCTCAGGCCTTCTAATAAGGTGTAACCTTCTACTTGATTGTTAGTAGAGATATGAAGATTCCATGCAAAATTTGTTTCAATTGTTCCTTTCAGGTTGATGGTGACTCCCACCTGCACCTACCACCCCATAAAAGTTTGTTTCTTCAAAGTAAGAACAAGTTTGCAATACTTAAGACTAGCAACCTAGTCTTTGTTAGTATAACCTAATACCCCGACATTTAATAACACCATTATGTGAAAATAAAATTTGGTGATCTAGAGTAAACATTGATGGTACAAGAAGGGAGTGGACTTTCAACTAGATTACTAGATGCCTTTAGATTTTAGGCATAATGAAAAAGGATTGGAGGCTACAATCCACTGCTTAGACAAAGGTGGAGAGGGCAGGTCCATGAACAAAAATAATAGTCAAATCTTTAATGTCTAGTACCCTGAGAAAAGAACTAATTTTTTGACTTTGATCACCTTCAAAATAAAAAATCCTTTCTAACAGATCATAAATTCCTTTTGTGGGAGTATAGGTAGGGAAAATGCCTAACAAGGACGCCAAACAACCGAAACTAGCCATGATTACATCTCATTTTCTCCACCTAATCACTGCAATCAAATTGCATTGGGTTCTAGACTGTTCCAACATCAAGTTGGTAGAATAACACACAAATCTTCATGCAAAGACATAACTATCAATAATTATCTTCAGGAAGGGCACTTGGCCATGTCCTCATCTATGAGTGCTTGTTGGGATCATTGATAAGCATTGTCACACATGGTGCATCTCAATTGCCTTATCTAGAAGGAAGGATTATTTTGATGTTGTTCATATAGACAATTTATTAATAAAAAAGTTGGATATGAAGTGGCGATTAAATATTGCCACTATGCATAATGTATGCAAATTATGATTATTATTGTTGTACTTTTCAAATGAATTAATAATGAAAATTTTTAAACATTGAGAATATTTATTATAACTTAGTTGATAATTAGTATTGGAATAATCATTATTGATTGTTATGCATAAAATGTGAGTTAACTCATCATTGTTATTGAAGAAAAATCACACCACTTGAAAAACTACACTTTCTAGAACCCATAAAAAATTTGTAAGGGAGAAAATTTCACTTATGTTGAATACCTTCTGGTCTTGATTGGTTACCCTATTTCCTCACACCACTTGAAAAACTATACCTTCTAGAATCCATAAAAAATTGTGAGGGAACAAGTTTCACTTATGCTAAATAGCTTCCGGTCTTGATTGGTTACCCTATTTCCTTACATTTAAAGAAAACTAAATTAAAAAAAATATTGTTCCAAAATCACTAATCAATAATACAATTATAATACACAAATACAAATTAACCATCCAGGGTCCATCTTAACTTTGAGTTCCGACAAGAATCAAATTTCTCAATGTGCAAACCTCTTTTTGAGGGAAAAACTTGAGAAAATGTTTGCACCTCGAGAGATTTGATCCCTCTCTGGTGCTTGATAGATATGAAGTTAAGATGGATCTACACTAATTTAATTAATTGCGCCAAGAGGCCCTTTACAACCCAATATGAGGGAGATGTCCATGTTACCTTTAAAAAATAATAAAATAATACTTATAGAAGCAATAGAAAAAAACAATTAATGTCAAACATAAATTACTTGTTTTAATATGATGCAAATATGTAATTTCTTTATTAATTAGGATGAAGGTGACAAAAAATAATACTATTGATATTACATGATGTGTGATTTATTTTATGATCAGTTATATGTAATATGTACAACAAATTATATTTTACTATCAAACATTAGTAAGATATTTCAATGTCCATATTAAACAAGTGTTGCAGGGCAACTTAGCCCCTATCACTCAAGTTTGAAATCATGTTATGCTAAAAATTGCATAAAAAATTATAAAAGCTAAATTAATAATAGTTAATAGGTAAATAGAATCCTAAAGGCTTGCTTTGGGAGGAACTAATAAAACATAAATAATGGTGGGAGGTAACTCTTAGCAGGTATATTTATTTAAATCTTATTCCTATTCATTTTTTATGCAAAGACTTCCTTAAATTATAGTGGAAAGTAAATGATGGTAAATATGTTATTTACCTAAACACTAGCTATTTTCAATGATTTTATTTTTGGATGCTTTTCCTACAAAGCTTAAGTATTTTATTTTTGGATGGTTTTCTTGCAAATCTTAAGTATGAGATATCTAAAACTCATGCATGAATATTACAACAATATCCATAAACTCGGGATGCGTGTGTGTGTGTATACATATATAAAGAGAGAGAGGAATCAAATCTCCCCCGGTGCAAACATTTCATCAGTTTTGCACTCAAAAGAGATTTGCATCTTGAGAGATTTGATCCCTCTAGATGCTGGTGGAGCTAGAGTTATATGGGTCTATACTTATATGGATATATTACGATATAAATAATATTATAATATATTTTTTAAATTTGAAGATAGATATATATATATTATAATATTGTTTGTTGTTGTTTTTTCTCTTAGTCGAAAAGAACATCATATTTCATTAAAATAAAGGTGATTACAATAACTTGTTTCTGATTTACTTCCTTTAAAAAAAACAATTTCTACCACATATTTATCATTGTACTCAATTAAAACTTAAGAAAAATTCTACTTACCTATCATATTCCCGATATCTATCTATTATTCCACTTTGAAAATCTATTAGCATACCGCCTCTGATTATTTCTGAAATGTCTCTTTCCTAGCCTCAATAAGAACCACTTATACAAAATTGCTATGCTACAGGATCTCTATAGTTCCTTCATTTATCACTAAACCCTATTCATAAGCATGAAAGTGTATCAAGCTTGTTTTTGTTGCAATTCCTCTTTTTGATAACATGTTTGTAACCCCATTATGTTCACGATACACATGCCTATATGTAATTTGATGAAAGGTCTGCTCCAGAATCCGCATACACCTCATCCATCAAGAAAGATTGATAGGATTGAATTGAGAGGATCCATGTACCCATTCTATGACACTTTTTGAGTCCCCGAGTACCTTTATAATCTCAATACCCAACCATTTTGCACATAGAAGTGTCCCCCATAGTGAAATAAGTTCTGCCCAACTATTTATGCCTCTTCCTCCTTCCCACCAAAAGTGATAAAACGTACGAGGTTCCATTACAATATAAGTCCCACATCCACATTTCGTATGTACACACGCCCCATCAAAGAAACCGATTGGGAGTTCACTCCAAATATTGGTATAATCGATGGTACCTCTATGGCCTTTTCTAATAATATATCCAATCTCCCCGAAGTATGCAACAATCTCTATTATTGTTGTCCCGATGTTTGGTTCTTGTTGTTCAAAAAGTTTTTTGTTTTTGAATCTCCATATCCTTTAGAATATATAGAATGGTAAAGTGGAGTGTTTCTTATGTGTTATGAACCAAGAAGATAGACATCCCTCAATCGATCCCCATTGCCACTTGCCTTTGATGTTGAATACTGATATTACTCCATCCTAGATAGCAGTTGCAAATGGACATTTTATAAATAGATGAAGAGTGTCCTCCATCGCTGCCCAACATAGGGAACACATGCCTGGTCCTTGCTATCCTCTATGTATTAATATGTCCCAAGTGAGCAATACATTGTGGAGAACTAGCCATTTAAAACATTTCAGCTTCATGGCTATGTCCCAATACAATATTTTTTGGAACCACTGGAGCCTTTCATCAAATGTATCTATAGGAAATCTGGAATATATATCCTTGACAACAATCTGTTCCTTTTTAATTGTGCCTACCCAAACAATTTATCCTCTACGTTGGATAGAAAAGCTCTAGTCTGATTTAAACGTTGGATTTAATCCTTCCATTCTATACCCCATCTCCCTGACAACCCCATAGAAATCGTATTTTGGCACGTGCAGGTACCCATGTTGTTGTTTAGTTTAGCTGCCACCTGCCAGATATGAGTAGTACCCATTTGGGATAAATGATATATTAGAGGGGAAAAACGTGAATGGTGACCATCCATACCCTTGATAACGTCCAAATCCACTTGAATCTGACAACCATCGCCAATCTCCCATCTCATTCCAACAAAGAGCCACTATTTAGTTTTCATCATACTGCGCCAAATGTATGTAGATTGAAGAGTTGAAGAAGGTGGTAGGTAGACCATTGATGATGATAGCAAAATTGGTAGTCACTACACATGCCATAATCCATAGTATATTTCGATGGCTGATGCCAATCTTATATAGTTCCAATCGCAAGAACTCTCAATCTATGCAATCATATGCCTTATTGAGATCAATCTTCATAATACTAGCATTTATTTTTTGGGTCTTGATGGAATGAAGGCATTCTTGAGTGATTGCAACCCCGTCGTGTATCAATCGCTAGTCCAAAAATCCAAACTTCTCCAAAGAAATGTGTTTGGATAAGGAAGATTTCATTTTGTTTGCAATGATATTAGATATGAGCTTATAAATAGCATTACAAAGGAAAATGGGCCTGAATTCCGCAAAATTTGTCGGATGCTCCTTTTTTGGAATTCGAGCAATAAATGTGGCATTGATTGCCCTCTGAATGAACCCCTTAGTCCTGGATTCCTCCGCAGCTGCTAGTATGTCGGGCCCCATCAATTCCTTAAAGCATATAAAGAGTTCAACGTCTAATGCATTAGGATTGGGGCTCTTGTCCTTGGCACTGGAATTCATAACTCCTTCAACTTCCTCCATCGAAATCGGTCTCCCCAATGATAGGTTATCAACATCTGAGAACATATTTGACATCTGATTTAAGAATACCCTTTGATCCGTGATGTGTGATTTCTCTCTTGAAATTGGTTCCTAAAATAATTAATAGTCGCTTGTTCCAATTTTGGTTGGGCAGAGATATATTTATTATCCATCACAGACCCCATATGCCATTTTTTTCCCTTTTGTTTGTGGCGTGCCTATGAAATAACATGGTGTTTTTATCACCCACCATCACCCACGTGACCCTGCTCTTTAATTGCCATGCTTCTTCTCTCATATGAAGAATCTGCCTTTTCTGGGTCTCCAATTCTAGGAATTGGCTCTTATACGACTCAGAGAAATATTAAGAGTCATTCAGATCTGATAGCATGATCTGTATATATTCAATATCCTTTAACTCCTTCATGAGCTCCCTCTTTTTTCACCTACCCATGCACAAACAACTAGCTTTAATGACTTCAATTTTTGGCCCAATCCAACCAATGCTTGCTTGTCGCAAAGTTTCAATGATTAGTTCAACATCTTTGAACCAATTCCTCAAAAGATGTATCCTTCAACCATGCTTAAATTTAAATGAATACACTCTTTGATATGTCATCCGTTCTACCCATTTTCATATCTGATCACAAGACTATATATACATATAGTTTAATTTTTTTGATTGAAGCTTGAGAGTGCTTCTCCGGGCAAATGTAAAATTTGCAATAGTATAGGTTGCTGATACACATTTTTGACAATTGAGACTTCATTCATCTCCGACATAAAATTATTTAGAGAGCTCTCATATAGTTCTTCAATTACACTTGAAAAACAAACGTTAAATTAAAAAAAACACTAGTTAATTAATGTGAACCCGGGAGTGATGCCTTTACTGAATAGTATGGCTCGCTTGTTAAAGGACTAGTGATTCTGTTATGATCCATTACAAAATTGCATTCCTCTCCTTTGTTCTTCATATGACAAAGGCTCTCCGAGGTCGCTGGCGCAACCTGCAAAATTTTCACAGGTTTCAACGGTAGGAAATATATAGATGATTTTCATTTACGAAGCTCCTCGCATTCACTCGATACCAACACCCAATAAACAATAAACTTTTAAGACCCAACAAATTCCTATTTACATGCGGTTTTTCACATGATGTTTTCAAATCTGTCTCAAACACTTCGAAAAACGGCTATATTTTTCGAAGTTAAATCTATCTAAATCACATGATGATTAAGCATGTTACTATCTAAATCACATGATTAAGCATGTTACTATCTAAATTAAGTTTAAGTAAAGTAATGAATAGAATATATATAAAATTATATGAATTGATTAAACGATAGACATGCTATGTATATTAGTAAAGCAATGAATATAATATATATAAAATTAATTTGTAATAGAGTTTTATATTTTTATTTGAAAATTTATAAATTTAAAAGTAGAAATAGATAGAATGTGTATATTTGTAAATTATTATTATTAAATTTATTATCAATTTAAACTTAATTTTCGTGATTAAATCTATGGTCAATTTTATGATTTACAAAAGGGTTTCACCCTTAGGGTTTCTCTATTGTTTGATAAGGGTATTCTTTCATTTTAAATTATAAAACCCTCGTGGATTTTTTAGGTGTCCATGGCCATATAAGGAATGTCGGATCCGGAATGAGGAGTCATTGTAACAATGTGATTTCACCCTCCTCTTCTTCTATTATTCATAACTCTCATGGTATTTAATATTATATCAACATATTTCGAATCATGGGTTTAATTCAATTCCAAATTTTCTCTTAAACATTCATGCCGAGAAGTTTAGAATTTATCCATTAAAAGTTCCTTCGATATTTAGGATAAATTGTTGTTTATTTCCTTCAGTGACCTGCATCAAACCATTACTAATGAATTCCTTTTTTTTTCACCTGGTTTGATACAGTCATATGTTTCTTTGTTTCACCGATTTATTATGATTTATTCCATTTTCATTTTTCATATAGGGCAAATTAGAATTTTTCTAAGCTTTAATATTAATAATCGAACTATTTATTTTCCCAGTTTGGAGAATTCTTTCAAACCCTCTGGCTCTACTCGTGCAAGGGTGAAATTACTAAATGGAAATATTACTCAGATTATTTTATTCTATTGTTGTTTTCTATCAGTTGTTTTCTATCATTACTGATAATAAATAATAATTATATATATATATATATATTTATATATATATATATATATTTTTTTTTTTTTGTTTGTTTGTTGTTTTTTTCTTAGTCGAAAAGAACGTCATCTTTCATTAAAATAAAGGTGATTACAATAACTTGTTTCTGATTTACTTCCTTTCAAAAAACAATTTCTGCCACATATTTATCATTGTACTCAATTAAAACTTAAGAAAATTTTTACTTACCTATCATATTCCCGATATCTACCTATTATTCCACTTTAAAAATCTATTAGCATACCGCCTCTGATTATTTATGAAATGTCTCTTTCCTAGCCTCAATAAGAACCACTTATACAAAATTGCTATGCTATAGGATCTCTATAGTTCCTTCATTTATTACTGAACCCTATTGATAAGCATGAAAGTGAATCAAGCTTGTTTTTGTTGCAATTCCCCTTTTTGATAACATGTTTGCAACCCCATTATGTTCACGATACACATGCCTATATGTAATTTGACGAAAGGTCTGCTCCAGAATCCGCATACACCTCATCCATTGAGAAAGATTGATAGGATTGAATTGAGAGGATCCATGTACCCATTCTATGACACTTTTTGAGTCCCCGAGTACCTTTATAATCTCAATACCCAACCATTTTGCACATAGAAGTGTCCCCCATAGTGAAATAAGTTCTGCCCAACTGTTTATGCCTCTTCCTCCTTCCCACCAAAAGTTATAAAACGTACGAGGTTCCATTACAATATAAGTCCCATATCCACATTTCGTATGTACACACTCCCGATCAAAGAAACCGGTTGGGAGTTCACTCCAAATATCGGTATAATCGATGGTACCTCTATGGCATTTTCTAACAATTGATCCAATCTCCCCGAAGTATGCAACAATCTCAATTATTGTTGTCCCAATGTTTGGTTCTTGTTGTTCAAAAAGTTTTTCATTTATGAATCTCCATATCCCTTAGAATATATAGAATGGTAAAGTGGAGTGTTGCTTATGTGTTATGAACCAAGAAGATAGACATCCCTCAATCGATCACCATTGTCACCTGCCTTTGATGTTGAATACCGATATTACTCCATCCTAGATAGCAGTTGCAAATGGACATTTTATAAATAGATGAAGAGTGTCCTCCATTGTTGCCTAACATAGGGAACAAATGCCTGGTCCTTGCTATCCTCTATGTATTAATATGTCCCAAGTGAGCAATACGTTGTGGAGAACTAGCCATTTAAAACAATTCAGCTTCATGGCTATGTCCTGATGCAATATTTATTGGAACCACTGGAGCCTTTCATCAAATGTATCTATAGGAAATCTTGAATATATATCCTTGACAACAATCTGTTCCTTTTTAATTGTGCCTAAACAAACAATTTATCCTTTACGTCGGATAGAAAAGCTCTAGTCTGATTTAAACATTGGATTTAATCCTTCCATTCTATACCCCATCTCCCTGACAACCCCATAGAAACCGTATTCTGGCACGTGCAAGTACCCATGTTGTTGTTTAGTTTAGCCACCACCTGCCAGATATGAGTACTACCCATTTGGGATAAATGATATATTAAAGGGGAAAAACATGAATGGTGACCATCCATACCCTTGATAACATCCAAATCCACCTGAATCTGACAACCATTGCCAATCTCCCATCTCATTCCAACAAAGAGCCACTATTTAGTTTTCATCATACTGCGCCAAATGTATGACGTACCCTTATGCTCCTTAGCCCCTTCTCTAATCCACTACATGGTATTAATATGACAAAGGTATTTCGTTTTCATGATATTTTGCTAAATACCCGTGCCATATAATGCCCTCCAAAAAGATTTTGTGACCAATGAAATATTAAAGCATTCTATGTTCAATATACCCCAACCTCCACTCTGAATGGGTCACACAATGGAGGACAAACAAACTAGGTGGTATTTCCTTCCTGTACTTTTACCCACCCATAGAAATTTAGCTGAAATTTTATCGATCTTATGTATTATTTCCTTTGGCAGTAAATATAAATGCATCTAGTAGACTGAAAATTTATGTAGGACATATTTGATAAGGGTGAGTCTATCCCCCCTGGGGAAAGCCACTTATTTTGCCAAAATAAGTTTTTCTTCTAAAATTTTCTTAACAACTACTCTCAATCTTTATTTCCATATTTATTTGGTTTCAATGTATATCCAAGGTAATTGAATCCCACATCTATCTATATCTTTGCAATTTCAAAAATGTGGCAAATATCCATAATAAACGCTACAACCTGTGAATTTGTAATGAGGATTGATTTACCTTTGTTCATGTATAAGCATGTAGACTTACCAAATGCATTTAATATCTCATAAATCTGACTCCATTCTTCAATGTTATTCACTCCACCCAACAACAGATCGTCCACGAACATCGAGTGGGTAATATATATGTCCTCTAATATGTTGATCCCTTTAACCAAACCCCTATTCCTTGCTTTCGAGAATTTCGAACTCAATCTGTCCATAATAATTATTAACAATAATAGTGATAAGGCACATCCCTTTCGCAACCCCCTTGAAGAGTTGAAGAAGGTTGTAGGTAGACCATTGATGATGATAGCAAAATTGGTAGTCACTACACATGCCATAATCCATCGTATATTTTGATGGCTGATGCCAATCTTATATAGTTCCAATCGCAAGAACTCTCAATCTATGCAATCATATGCCTTATTGAGATCGACGTTCATAAGACTAGCATTTATTTTTTGGGTCTTGATGGAATGAAGGCATTCTTGAGTGATTGCAACCGTGTCGTGTATTAATCGCTAGTCCAAAAATCCAAACTGTGCCGAAGAAATGTGTTTGGATAAGGAAGATTTCATTTTGTTTGCAATGATATTAGATATGAGCTTATAAATAGCATTACAAAGGGAAATGGGTCTGAATTTCGCAAAATTTGTTGGATGCTCATTTTTTTGAATTCGAGCAATAAATGTGGCATTGATTGCCCTCGGAATGAACCCCTTAGTCCTGGATTCCTCCACAGCTGCTAGTATGTCGGAACCCATCAATTCCTTAAAGCATATAAAGAGTTCAACGTCTAATCCATCAGGATCGGGGCTCTTGTCCTTGGCACTGGAATTCATAACTCCTTCAACTTCCTCCATCGAAATCGGTCTCCCCAATGATAGGTTATCAACATCTGAGAACATATTTGACATTTGATTTAAGAAGACCCTTTGATCCGTGAATGTGTGATTCCTCTCTTGAAATTGGTTCCTAAAATAATTAATAGTCGCTTGTTCCAATTTTGGTTGGGCAGAGATATATTTATTATCCATCACAGACCCCATATGCCATTTTTTTTCCCTTCTGTTTGTGGCGTGCCTATGAAATAACATGGTGTTTTTATCACCCACCATCACCCACATGACCCTGCTCTTTAATTGCCATGCTTCTTCTCTCATATGAAGAATCTGCCTTTTCTGGGTCTCCAATTCCAGGAATTGGCTCTTATACGACTCAGAGAAATATTAAGAGTCATTCGGATCTGATAACATGATCTGTATATCTTCAATATCCTTTAACTCCTTCACGAGCTCCCTCTTTTTTTCACCCACCCATGCACAAACAACTAGGTTTAATGACTTCAATTTTTGGTCCAATCCAACCAATGCTTGCTTGTCGCAAAGTTTCTATGATTAGTTCAACATCTTTGAACCAATTCCTCAAAAGATGTATCCTTCAACCATGCTTAAATTTAAATGAATACACTCTTTGATATGTCATCCGTTCTACCCATTTTCATATCTAATCACAAGACTATATATACATATAATTTAATTTTTTTGATTGAAGCTTGAGAGTGCTTCTCCGGGCAAATGTAAAATTTGCAATAGTATAGGTTGTTGATACACATTTTTGACAATTGAGACTTCATTCATCTTCGACATAAAATTATTTAGAGAGGTCTCATATAGTTCTTCAATTACACTTGAAAACCAAACGTTAAATTAAAAAAACACTAGTTAATTAATGTGAACCCGGGAGTGATGCCTTTACTGAATAGTATGGCTCGCTAGTTAAAGGACTAATGATTCTGTTATGATCCATTACAAAATTGCATTCCTCTCCTTTGTTCTTCATATGACAAAGGCTCTCTGAGGTCGCTGGCGCAACCTGCAAAATTTTCATAGGTTTCAACGGTAGGAAATATATAGATGATTTTCATTTACGAAGCTTCTCACATTCACTCGATACCAACACCCAATAAGCAATAAACTTTTAAGACCCAAAAATTCCTATTTACATGCGGTTTTTCACATGATGTTTTCAATTCTGTCTCAAACACTTCGAGAAAAACGGCTATATTTTTCGAAGTTAAATCTATCTAAATCACATGATTAAGCATGTTACTATCTAAATTAAAGTAAAGTAATGAATAGAATATATATAAAATTATATGAATTGATTAA
The DNA here is from genome assembly GCA_000404065.3 of Pinus taeda. Taxonomy (NCBI): domain Eukaryota; kingdom Viridiplantae; phylum Streptophyta; class Pinopsida; order Pinales; family Pinaceae; genus Pinus; species Pinus taeda. The sequence continues at coordinate 30,533 of APFE030277434.1, forward strand.
ACGATAGACATGCTATGTAAATTAAGTAAAG
>APFE030277434.1:31260-58383 GCA_000404065.3 Pinus taeda
CAATTTAAACTTAATTTTCGTAATTAAATCTATTGTCAATTTTATGATTATAAATGTATATCCATTTTTAAATACATTTTATATAGTTGGCACAAACATAATAATATTAATCATTAGTTAGTACTTTTTAAATTAATAAATAGTTGAAAAAAATACATGTGTACATTATTGAAATCAACAAATGTGTCCATGAAAACTATAATTTAAAGGCAATATTCATTGAATTCAATCAATATAAACTCATGTGCATTCAATTCGAAAGAGTGAACACAACGTGGATAAAGAGCCACTTGCAAAAGATACAAGGAATCGTAGCCTTGGTTGCACTATTGTGCTTATCTTTTTGGATGCAGATGCCAAACAATCAAGTAAAAGCATTTGCAACACCATAAAGATCGGCATCTCATTAAAAATTACAAAGAATGTAAAACTAATCTCATTTTTTGGTTATTTAAATTTTAATTATATAATTATTAAAATAAAAAAAAAAACATTTAAATTATTATATAGATAATTAATAATTTTATTAACTATTTAATTATAAAAAATATAATTTCATTAATTTTAATAGAAAATCATTATTATTAATAACAAACTCTCTTCAATTCCCGAATGCGGGTGCAAGAATGGTATAACGACATGGGGGCGGGCTTACCACTGGGCAAGTCGCAGCCCAGACCCGCCACATGTCACCAGCATTTAAAGGACGGAGTTAATACACCCTCCAGATCTTTCCTCCGCAGCACTCGAAACGTTATGTCCTCCCGTCCTCGCGCAATGTCTGCATTTCCGCCCTCCGGGAAACTTATGACGGGAGCTGGTTCGCACATGGCTCGATGCAGGTCTTCTCCTTATAATTTCAGCGAATGCAGCGAGGTAATGTATTGTTTATGGCTTGTCTGGGTTAACGTCTGGTCTGGTAGCTTTGTGTGGTGGCAGGTTCAGAGAGACGGGGGCGGCGACGCAGCAATCCGGCTCCCAGCTCTTCCCTCCCATCTCTCTGTGCTTAATTGCAGTCGCTGGTGGTCTCGTCCTGCTTTCTCACCTGGGCCTTTAGCCATCCCGTGGTCTGCGCCTTGGTTTGCTCAGCTCAGCTGCAACAATCCCCTCCTGCATTTTCCAGGGCCTTCTGTAGCCATTTCTTGTGCCCTCTGGCCTTCTGCTGCAATCCCCTGTGCCCTCTGGCCCTCCCGTGCCTCTTCGCCTCCGCTGCTTTACTCCCCATCCATTCTTCAACGCTCCAGCCTCCTCTGTCTGCAATGCCTAAGGAAATGCTTTGTGCAAGCTGCCGCTGTGGAGGGTCTCGGGGAGGAGCGAGAGGTCGTGCCTCCATCCCTCGTTCCTCTGACTCGCTGTCGGACGATGCAAACAGTGCTCGTCGACGACGCAGAAGAAGACCAGGGCATGCCTAAGCCCCGGCTTGCCATCACAGCTTCCATCCTTCCTCCCGCTTCAGCTTCCCTTGCCTTCTAGATTTCGACACATACTATGTGTCTGTCAAAATCGAAAAATGTGAGCATGAGGCTCAGGGATCTGCAGCAGCGGAACACAGGTCTCCGACTCCACTTCTGGAACAACCACCCTTATCACCTGCACAGAGGGTCGGCCCTGCAATTTTGCATCCAGCTCCAGAACAGGGGCAGCACCACGGGGCAGAAGCAGCAGCAGGAGCAGTGGCCGGTCCAAGTGCACATGCAGAAGATGACGCGCCTCACACCGATTCAAGCGAGCCGGATCCATATGCTTGCCGAGTGGTGGAAGAGGTGCCATCGACCTCTGTGGATGACTAAACTGGTTCTCTGGGTTAGAGGGCGACAGGCTTGGCAATGTATTTTGTTACTTTGTTGGATAATCACATGCCTCTTTTTCAAAGCTCTTTCAGTATGTAAGGTTGGTGCGCTGTCTACAGCGGCACAACCACAGTCTGTATATCATGCTTATATATGCGGTGTCAATGGCGGAATCTAGTGTCCAGGATTATGTTTTGAGTCAGTCTGTGGGTCTTGGGTTATGGTCCAGAGTCTGTATGTCGGAAAATATTTGGGTTTCAGGTCTTTTCTCCTCTCTATCAGATTTTTGTAACAGCAGGCAAGTCTCCCAATCTTGGGGAAGGACTCATGCCTGGCTGGTCATGGTTATCACTGCTGCTAAATCCATCTCTGTAGGATGGTGCTATCCAAGGTCCACCTCGTTGTAAGTTCTGAATTTTTTGTACCATAATAAAAATTAGCATAATTTACAAAAAAAAACAAACTCTCTTCAATAATATATATTTTATAACACATTCCTTATTATTAAATAATAAATTTTTGAGCTATGTTCTCCTACAATAATATGAAACCACTCAGCAAATAACCCTTAAAACAAGATTTCACCTCATGGTACGATAGAAATGCCTTTGATTTTGGAATATGTCAGCAAAGCAGCATATTCGTGAGGCCGACGAATCTGGTAAAATACAGTAACGTGAGGAAGAACCTCACCATAGAAAAGCCTATCACCTTAATCATCTTTATAGTTTTTAAAGATCTTGAAAGGAAAAAGAACCAGCAGGTGGTCTCTCTGAATGTCAGCAGCGTGCTTCAGAAGAACGACAAGAATTCACAAACGCGGAGTCAAGATTTGTTCGTTGAAAGGGATGAAAGAGACCATCGGCTTGACACACAACTTTAATGGCTGCCTGCTTTGATAGAGCAATCCACATTCTGGGATTTTGCGACCCATGGGGTTTTAATACATTTCACAGTATGCATCTGTATAATAAAGCCAGGTCTCTAGGTATATTTTGTAAAAGGGATACCTTTCGTCTGCAAAGGTGCGTGAGAGAATGGAAAACAGGGTTGAAATTTCAAAATAAAAAAGCCCCTCAAAATTCATGAGTATATTACTCGTTTGAAAGGTTTTAACAAAGATTTATGGTGGGTGTAAGAGTAGTAGTTGTGTTTTTTTTTTAATATTGTATTAGTATTTAATGGGCAAATCATTTCATCAAATTCCATCTTCTTGGATGGAAATATCTTTATGTGTTTATTTTTCTTAGATACAAGGAAACAAGTTAATGACTTATGACTTAGAGATATCTTGGAGGAGTGAAACCCTGGTCTTTTATGGATTAGAGAGTAATTCTAGGTGGTGTGGTCTTCCTTTAATAACAATGATGAGTCAACTTTCATTTGCGGAGTCAGTGATGGTTGTCCCAATCGCTAGTTTCTAGTTATTATTTAAAAAAAACTAACTTCAATGTAATAAAACATAATTAAATGTGAAACACAATGTCCCCTAATACTATATTTAAGATTAATAGATAATATTCACATTAACAAATTAAAAAATAGTAATAAAAAAATATTTCAATACTATAATGAATAAAATACTTCAATTTTCTTCTTAATATCCTGTCAACTTTATATCGAATCATGCCAACTTCTTTATATGGAAACGTAAAATGATTGAAGGTAAAAGAATTCTTAACTTCATCCTCAATTACATTTTACTTTTTGGTATGAAGGACAAGTGTTGAAAATATTGAGAGGGGATTGAATCATTATTTCATAAATTTCAAATAATTTAAAAATAACAAGGTGTTAATCAATCACATCACATCAAAGGTATACAAGATTTATATTAACAATTTATTTATATCTTGAAGGAAGCTACAACCCAGTTCTACCGGCCACTATTTGATAGGTTACAACCCTTGTTGGAAATATTGAGAGGGGGTTGAATCGTTATTTCATAAATCTCAAATAATTTAGTCACATCACATCAAAGGCACACAAGATTTATATTAACATTTATTTATATCTTGAAGGAAGCTACAACCCGGTTCTACCGACCACTATTCAATAGGAATCATGTGTCGTATCACCTATCAAATGAAATGTGACAACGGATACCACTCTAAAGTGGTCTTGCACCCAAATTCACTGACTTTTGCATGCATATTGTCAAATAAGTGCATTAGTCCATTCATCCTTTGACATCAAATAGTCATTTCTTCCAATAACATGTGTAATTTATTTACTACTCAATATCTTTCCTATAAAGATGATATATGGTATAAAAAATAATATTGATATTAAAATAGAGGCGAAATGAAATGTGCAATTCATATATATATATAATATATATATATATATAGAAACATACCCTCCAGATATTGATAATTTTATATCAACATAGAAAGATAAAGGATTCAAATTAATTTTTTTCGTGATATTCACTCCCATTGTAAAGATGTGTAATTTATCAAATTTTAAAATATGGAATTGATATATGACATATTAAAAAATGTTATATATATTTTTTAATATATTCTAATTGAAGGGATTGGTAATGCCTTTAATTGCTTAATATGGACTTGATATTATATTTAAAAAAAATATTAAGAACAAAAAAATTCAATGTAAATATCCATTTATGCAGAGATAGTGAGAGTGTGTTTCTACCACATGGATATATATTTTCTACTTCCAAATTTCATGGAGATTGTATTTCAAAATATACTAATATCAAAAATAAAATTGGGTAAAAAAATAAAACATTTCAAGGACATGTTTGAGTAAAATATTTCAATGTCCATTGTATATATATTATATAAAACAAATCAAAATACACAATTTCCTATGGTTAAAACATCTTATAGTGTGTTGCTCAACATGAAGGAGACGTGTCATTTGATCCTCAACTGTTAGGATATTCCGACACATAGGAAATAGTTAAGTATAACTTGGTCTAGTGTAGAGTTAGGTAAAATGTGTTTCTTTACTATGTACTTTTGTAACTTACAATCCGACGGTTCATTCTCTACTTGGTATTACCGACACTTGATCTGTGGCTTAACACCCGATTGGTCCATGATCTCTATTTAGAGAGCATGGAGGGTCATTTGTAGGGTAACCGTTCATGAGAGAAGTTTATGTACATTTTCATTCTTTTATTAATAAATTGCTTGAAGTGGTTGCGTTGGCTCAGGTCATGCACTGTTTCCCTCTTTGAGTGTTTTAACCACGTCAAGAATATTGGTGTATCGATCTGTGATATGTTTGTGAGCGGTGTCCTTTGGTGTTCTGTCTGAGGAACTTACCCTGTAAACTCCTACATGGTATCAGAGCTATTTGAGGACTACATCCGTTGGTGATCCAAATCTGAAGCCAGTAGAACTGCATCCGATTGTCGTTTCCTAGATCTACTGTTTCTGACTACTTTCGGGCCGAGATGACTACTCTATTGTGTAAGGAGCATCTGTTCCAGTGAGGAACCCCTTTCGTTTCACGCGAAAAGGTTTCTGGTAGCCCTAGCTACGTCATTTTTAAGATCTGGAGGCATATAGTCTTTATTTTCAGTTCTAGCTATTCATCTCTCTGTTTATTTTGGTTTATTTAGCTCTCTATTTTTTATTACCGAATTTATACCTTTCATGTTTGCGTATGCTCTTTTCCCTGCGACTGTGTGTGATATGGGCAAATCAGAAATGGAAAGGAATGATTTTTCTCATGTGTATGCTCTTTTTCGCTGTGCCTTAGTGTGATCTTGGAAAATCAGAGGCACAGAGAAAAATATTTAGTTTCCGGCTAAAGCTAATTTCAAGCTGTTAAGAAATTTACCTAAGAACAGAAATTAATTACGGAGAATTACTGAGAAACAAATATAAAAATAACCAGAAGCAACCATAAACACATAAACGCACATGTTTATATGGGAAAACCCCAAATCTGGGGAAAAACCCGATCATAATGAAATTTCATTATCTTGGCCAAAACCTTGGCCAATCTGGCCAAGTGAGCCTTCACCGCTCACCTCCAGGCCCTTTCATTACAATGAAGTCCTTCCAGCCTTTTATAGGCTCCATTACATATAATACCACGGGCAGAATACCATGTGTGCACAATACCATGTGCCCCAAAACCATCACTGTATAACCTCCTTTGACTCTATTCCGAGTCAAGTGTACTTAACAATTCCCCCCTTAAACTTGACTTGGAGTTCCTTAACTAACTCCAGCCAAACCTGTTAAGTGAGACAATCCCGCTCACTCTAGCTCTTACCCCCCTCAGAGTTTTTTACCTGGGGTATTGTTAACCCGAAATCCCCCCTATCACCTAGGTCTAACCCAGACTTTACCGGTGATCACCGAGGGGTGCACATGCCTTATCAGGTCTTACAGTAGTATGCCCATTTACATGCAATAATTTTGACTTCATTAATTTTTTTTTTGTTTCATTGTTGCTCTTCTAACCCATCCTCTCTCATTTAATGCGACCAAGTAGCTGCTTGCATTCAGGTGACACATGTACATGGTCCAGAATATTATACTGCGCTTAAACTGCCAGTGCCTTTCCTGGAGGAAAAAACCACTTCGCTGACGAAGAATACGCATATCTCTTTCACTTGGCGATATTCTTGACCTATAAAGATGAACATGTCCAGAACCCAACGAGTGGTATCAATCTGAACGTAATTGGAAGCGTCCATGGCTTGGCTTAAGGAACTCGTAGTTGCCGGTGAAAAGGGACTCCAAACATCGTTTAACAGGGAATTGAGATCCATGTGGTGAGACGGTGGCTCTCGGCGCCGCCTCTCATCAATTTCCAGCGCATCGCTCTCTTCTGCCATGTGCATTAACATTGAATACATCCCTGGGGAGTCGAACCCTGCTATTACATTTCAACTCCTCCGATTCTCCTTTGCCCCTGATCACAAACACACTATCCTCGATGTGTATTTTGACATCTTCTTTACCCAATCCCGGCATTCAGATATTCACCAAGATTGTCATGTGGATCACTTCTCCATTTCGAACTTGGATATTTTCCTTCTAGCAGCAAGCGATCCCAGATCCACTCATCCAATTTGCTGCTGGATGAGCATCACGACTACTTTTCAACGTTGTTTTTCTCAGCATCATTGTTAAACCCTCCTTTGGTGTGCTTCACATGCAGAGCTCTACGAGGAGTCGACCAAGCGTATCAAGGCCTTGACGAGATCTAATCCACAGATCCACATTAGATCTGACCAGATTCGACTTCTTTTCATACGCATAACAGATCCATTCTCTTCTCACGCAAATTTATCTATCCTCTAGGTCTTCGACCACTTGGTGGTATTCTTGACCTACAAAGACGAACATGTCCAGAACCCAACGAGTGGTATCAATCTGAACACAATTGGAGGCGTCCATGGCTTGGCTTAAGGAACTCGTAGTTGCCGGTGAAAAGGGACTCCAAACATCGTTTAACAGGGAATTGAGATCCCTGTGGCAAGACGGTGGCTCCCGGCGTTGCCTCTCATCAATTTCTGGCACATTGCTCTCTTCTGCCATGTGCATTAACATTGAATACATCCCTGGGGAGTCGAACCCTGCTATTACATTTCAACTCCTCCGATTCTCCTTCGCCCCTGATCACCAACACACTGTCCTTAATGTGTATTTTGACATCTTCTTTACCCAATCCCGACATTTAGATATTCACCAAGATTGTCATTTGGATCACTTCTCCATTTTGAACTTGGATATTTTCCTTCTAGCAGCAAGCGATCCCAGATCCACTCATCCAATTTGCTGCTGGATGAGCATCACGACTACTTTTCAACATTGTTTTTCTCAGCATCATTGTCAAACCCTCCTTTGGCGTGCTTCACATGCAGAGCTCTATGAGGAGTCGACCAAGCGTATCAAGGCCTCTGCCAAATCTAATCCACAGATCCACATTAGATCTGACCAGATACGACTTCTTTTCATACGCATAACATATCCATTCTCTTCTCATGCAAATTTATCTATCCACCAGGTCTTCGACCAACATCGTTGATCCAGATCTATGCCAAATCTGAATTTAATTCCCTTTAACCATTTTCAACAGTGATCTCACGAGCAATAACAACAAACTTCTGCGTTGATCCTTTTATCCATTGGGCTAAAAAATAAATCCTTCACTGAAAGCGTACTTTAGAAGCCCAAACCCTGAACCATGGCTCCGATACCAATTGTTAAGAAATTTACCCAAGAACAAAAATTAATTACTAATAATTACTAAGAGGAAGAAATATAAGAAAATAAGCAGCAACAACCATAAACATATAAACACACATGTTTATCCAGGAAAACCCCAAATTCTAGGGAAAACCCAACCATAATGAAATTTCATTATCCTTGCCCAATCCGGCCAAGTGAGCCTTCACCGCTCACTTCCAGGCCCTTTCATTACAATGAAGTCCTTCCAGCCTTTTATAGGCTCCATTACATATAATACCACGGGCAGAATACCATGGGTGCACAATACCATGTGCCCCAAAACCATCACTGTTTAACCTCCTTTGACTCTATTCTGAGTCAAGTTTACTTAACACAAGCTGTAAGGTTTGTTTTTTTTTGTATGTTCGTGTTGGGTTTTGCGATTTTTGTTGTGTAGGCGAAAAAGAGTTTTTTCAAGTAAGCACACACCCCAAAGCTTCAGTGACAAAAAAAATAAAAAAATAAAACCTTCATCTTTTCCAAAAATTATTAACCTTTTAAACTAGTTTACTTGGTCCAAAGTTACTTTATGAGAATAGAGGTCTTGAGTTCAAGTGTTTCTTTTTGTTTGGCTACTTTTTCAAAAAGCACATGTAACTTATGTTTTAAAATTACTTTATGTAAAAGTGTTCTCATCCATTATAAAAAGTGAGTCACTTATAATTCTAAAGTCTCTTTATCTTTTATTTAAGTTACAATTTAGTGGGTAGCTCATAAAGTACCATTTTAAAAGTGACTTTCACTTAATTATAAAAGTGAGTCACATAATTTTATTTTATTTTATTTTTGTTTTTTTTAAAGTGAGCTAATTAAATTAAGTTTGGAAAGGGGGGGAATTTTTTTAAATGTAACATTATCATTAATTTCCGCACATTCACGCACCTCGTCGGCATCTTCAACAACTTTTCTTCAAAAAGCCATAACTTCTTCATTCAGAAGTCATTTTCAGAGCCTTTTTTTTAATCATCCTAATTTTTCAAGATCTTTCCATTGGAACACTTAGTTTCATCATCTACAGTTTTAGTTTATGTTAAAATAGAAAGTCCATGCCAAATTATTCTTGACAACACCAACTACTTCCAATGGTGGTCCTACATTGTGGATTTACTTAGAAGTAAATATCTTTACAGAATAGCCTCAGGCCAAGAAACCAAACCTCAAGACGAAGATAAGACAACCAAATGGGTAAATAGGCAAGATCAAGCGCGTGGGTTGATAGGGATGTCTATTTCTCCAGACCTTAGATTCCATATCGCAAAACTTGATACTCCTAATGAAGCAATGAAACAACTCACTAAAGTTTTTGGAATTAAAAATGAAATTAGAGCCCTTCAACTCGAAAATGAGTTGCTTACATTGGACCCCAATAATTTTTCTTCCATTGAAGATTTTTTGTCCAAGTTCAAGACCCTTAGACTTCTCTTGGAAGGGCTTAAGGTTAAGAAAGAAGATGGTAGCCTTATCTATTCCATTCTTACTAAGTTGGGACCAGCCTACTCTGTGTTTGTTTCCACCTTCCATTTTCCTAGGGAAGCCTTTATTTCTCAAGGACAAGACTACAAGTCCCCCTTGTTTGATGCCTTTTGTGATTCTTTAATAGGAGAACAAGAACAACTCTTATATATTGGTCTTCTTAATCTTGGAAACTCTTCTAAGAAAACCTTATCCGCCCAACAAAAACCAAATTCAAAGAATCTTAAGAAGCAATATCCCAAAAAGAATGGTCCTAAACCAAACAAGGGTCCTAAGCATTTTCAATCTCAAAATGAAAAATCATTTCAACAAAATGATAAGGCAAATAAAAACAAAGGGAAGAAGAATGATAGACATTGAAACTTTTGTAATCGAGATGACCACTTAGAATCCAAATGCTTTAAGAAGATGGAAGCCTTGGAAGAAACAATGAAGAATCATAACATCCATTTGGAGCATTCTTCAACTTCAACTTCATCTTCAGGAATAACATTTTATGCATGTGGTTGTCACGGATCTAGGTCTAGTTATGCACTAAATGCATCTTCTTCTTCTCATCCTCATGAGTGGCTTATCACATGGCCAAAAACAAAGCCATGTTTTCTTCTTTAAATGATTGTAACACCAAAAATATTTATGTTGGTGATGATAAATCTCTTAGTGTTATAGGGACTGGAACTGTTCATCTAGACAATGGTCAATTTAATGATGTATTATGTGTTGCAACCTTATCCTGCAACCTTCTATTTGTATATTAGATAACTCATTCAGGTGAAGGTAAAATCATTGAATTTTCACCTCACAATGTTGTAATTAAGGACCTAAGAGATCTTAGATAGATTTTAGCTACTGGAATTGTTGATGATTCCACAAGGTTGTCTAAGTTTAACAACTTTGGGCCATCAAATATTCCCTCGGTGTTTGTGGCTCATAATGATGAAGTGAGCAAACTTTGACATAAGCGATTTGGTCACTTAAACTATCGGTCCCTTCAGAATCTATGTAAAGAAAATATGGCGACAGGTCTTCCAATGGTATCTTGCAGAGATGGTGTTTGTTCTGGATGTGTACTTGGAAAACATCATCGGGATAGTTTTGAAAAACGTGCCTCTTGGCACGCCTCAACCCCTTTACAAATTGTGCATATTGATTTATGTGGTCCACTTCCAGTTGTTTCATTCTCTGTCTACAAGTATTTCTTAACTTTCATTGATGATTTCTCCAGACGCACTTGGGTATACTTCTTAAAACTCAAGAGTGAAGTATTTAACATGTTCTTGGCCTTTAAAGCCTTTGTTGAAAAACAATCTGGACATCAAATTCTTAAGCTAAGATCTGATAATGGTCGGAGAATAATGTTAACAACAAATTCATCAACTTTTGCACTGAGAAGGAATTAAAGCAACATACGGTTCCATAATACCCAAAACAAAAAGGGTTGTGGCTAAAGGAAGAATCACACAGTAAAGGAAAGGGCTAATTGATGCTTCAATCTAAAGGACTAAGTCTTAATTTTTGGGTAGAACGCAATTAACTGTGCAATTACATAGTAAATCACACTCCTACTAAAGGTTTTAAAGAATATCACTCCAGAAGAAGCATGGAACTCAATTAAACCAGATGTAAGTCACTTTCGTGTTTTTGGAAGTGAAGCATGGGCCCATATTCTAGATGAGAAACATAAAGCTTTAGAACCTAAGAGTGAAAAATGTATTTTTTTTTAGATATTCTGAAGATGTTAAAGGATATAGACTTATTCCACTTAAGTCCAAAAATGTTATCATTAGAAGAGATGTAAAGTTTGCTGAAAATATATCGGCCTACCAGCCTAGTTTGGCGGATGTTCCACCTCTCTCTATCCCTTCTACTTCTGAAAATATTTCTTCTTCAGATGATGACAGTGAGGATGACAATCCTCCCCCACCTTTCCAGGATCCTCCTTCAGCTCCTCAGCCTCCAAATGGGTCCGTGCTAATCGGGATGTAGTAGGTGCTCTTGCCGGTGATCCTACAGATCAGCAATGTACATGTTCTTAGTTCGATAAAGCCTATTCCTTACTGGCTCAAGCTTCAACGAATTATGATCTTGACACCTTTGCAGAAGCTTCAGGCCATCCATATTGGGACAAAAATATGAATGAATAATATCGTACATTATTGGCAAATGATACATGGATTTTGTTCCTCTTCCAAAGGGACGAAAACTTGTTAGATGCAAATGGGTTTACAGAACCAAGTATGGACTAGATGGAAAAGTTGATAAACATAAAGCTCGTCTTGTTGCTAAAGGTTTTTCACAAGTTGAAGGCATTGACTATATTGAAACCTTCTCCCCTGTTGCCAAAATGAACTCTATCTGCCTTGTTCTTTCCCTTGCTGCCTCTTTCAAATGGGAAGTCCATCAGATGGATGTTAAATCTGCCTTCTTGCATGGACTTGCATGAAGAAATGTATATGGAACAACCTACTGGCTTTATAGAAACAAACTCTAGCCTTGTATATCGGCTTAAGAAATCTCTTTATGGTCTCAAGCATGCCCCTCGGGCTTGGTATGCCAAAATGAATATATTCTTTTAGAAACTAGCTTTTCTAGGTGTCATTCTGACAATACTGTCTACACCAAGAAAGTGGGCAAGTCTCTTATCATTCTTGTTCTTTATGTTGATGATGTTATCCTTACTGGTAGTGATCCCAACCTTATAAACCATGTGAATTCCAGGCTTAAAAATAAGTTTGAAATGATAGACTTAGGACACTTGCATTAATTTCTTGATCTTCAAGTCTTGCAATCCAAGGAAGGTACTTCCCTTTCCGAGTCTAAGTATGCTTGTGATCTTCTACGCCATTTTCACATGGAAGACTGTAAGCCAGCCCCTTCTCCCTTTCAGTCTGGAGCCAAACTTTTAGTCACTTGTACTTCCCCTGAAGTTGATGCTACCTTATACCATCGACTTGTAGGAAAATTTTTGTATCTAACCCATACTCATCTTGACCTTTCCTTTGTTGTTGGCCTTATTTCTCGGTTTATGCAAATTCTACATGAAAGTCATTGGAAAGTAGCTAAAAGAATACTTCGTTATGTTCGAGGTATAGTTTAGTTTGGGATTCATTACAATGCAGAAGCATCTCCTCTATTGGTTGGTTTCACTAATTCCGATTGGGTTAGTGACCCTAATGATCGGAAGTCTACTACAGGTTATGTGTTCACTCTTGGTTCCATGGGCTTGCAAGAAAAAAAGTGTCATTTCTCTTTCTTCAGCAGAAGAAGAGTATCATGGTGCCATAAAAGCTAGTAAGGAAGCCCTGTGGCTTCGTCAGATTCTGTCAGAGTTTGGCTTTCAGCAGCAGCATATGACTACACTTTGGTGTGATAATCAAAGTTCCATTCAACTATGCAAAGATCCAGTCCAACATCAACGCATAAAACACATTTAACTGCACATGCACTTCATCAGAAAGCTCATTCATGACCATATTCTTGAAGTGCAATATTGTTCAACAGATGATCAAGTTGCATACATCTTTACAAAGGCTCTCATAAAGGCGAAGTTTACTAAAATTCGATTTATGGTTGGAGTTCAGGATGTTGTCACTAAGGGGGGATAGGCTCTAATGCCTCCTTCTTTCTCCTATTGTGTTATATTTGTACATCCTTCAATCCTATCCCAAGTTGTTCTTAACGGGGGATGTTAGGATACTCTGACACATAGGAAATAGTTAAGTATAACTTGGTCTAGTGTAGAGTTAGGTAAAGTGCATTTCTTTACTATGTACTTTTGTAACTTACAATCCGACGGTCATGATATCTAGTGATCCAACGGTTCATTCTCTCCTTGGTATTACCGACACTTGATCCATGGCTTAACACCTGATTGGTCCATGATCTCTATTTAAAGAGCATGGAGGGTCATTTGTAGGGTAACTGTTCATGAGAGAAGCTTATGTCGATTTTACTTTTTTTATTAATAAATTTCTTGAAGTGGCCACGCTTGCTCAGGCCATTGGTCACATAACAAAATTGGATTCAACCATGCCACGTTAATAAATAACTCCAACTCACTCTAGATTAGACTATCCTTTTGAGGAGGCCTACTTACATGGCTTTCTAATATTTAAATTTAAAGCTCCTTTCAAGGAGGCCTACTTAAAGATCTCTCTCTCTCCCCCCGAACACCCTCCTCTCTCTATTCTTCCTTATATATATCTCTCTTCACCCTTCATCTTTATCTCTATCTCCCTCCCTATCTCCTATACTGATCTCCCTCCCCTCCTTCTCCCTCTCATCCCCCCCTCTCTCTATTTCCATTTCTCTCTCTCGCCCCCCCATCTATCTCACTTTCTACCCCACCTTTCCATCTCATCTTGATTCTCTCCCTCTTTCCCTCACTTCGTCTCTCATCCCCCCTCTCTATTCCTCTCTCTATCTCCCTCCCTCCCTCTCTCATTTTATTTTACTCTTTATCTCCACAGCTCTCTTTTCTTCCCTCTCTACCTCTACCATTTCCTCTCTCCTCCTCTATCTCCTCCCCTATAGCTCTATGTATATCTCCCTTCGCCTCTCTTTCTCTCTCTCTTTTTCTCCCCCACAACATTCTCTCCACATCACCCCCCAACGCACATATGTATTTATCTCTCTCTGTAATTATCTTTATCCCTCTACCCCATAACTCTCTCTCTCTGCCTTCTCTTTCTTTTTGTCTTCCTCTTCTTCCCTCTCTCTCCCCCTCTAGCTCTATCTGTATGTACCTCCCTCTATTCTTATATATATCTCTATCTCATCCCCTGAATATTTTTATCTATATGCATGTGTGGGGAAATAGAGAGAGAGAGTTGGGGGGGGGGGGAGGAAGAGAGAGAGGAGGGAGGGAGGTAGGAGACATAGAAGGAGGTAGGATATAAAGATGGAGTTAGAGGGGGGAGATAGAGGGATAGAGGGGGAGAAAGAGGGGGGATGATGGGTAAAGGGGGGAGGGAGAGAGAGATAGAGTGTGAGAGGAAGAGAGAGAGAGAGGCAAATAGATAGGGAGCAAGAGAGAGAGAGTGGGTGAGACAAAGATATAAATGAGAGAGAGGGGATATATATATGGAGAGAGAGAGAGAGAGAGAGAGAAGGTGGGGGGATGAGATGGAAAGAGAGGGGGAGGGAGATAAAGATGGAGCTAGAAGGGGGGAAAAGAGAGAGAGTAGAGGGAACAATAGAGATATAGAGAGGGAAGAAGAGAAAGAGGTGGAGGGAGAGAGAGAGAGAGAGAGTGACATGGGAGAGATAGATAGAGTGAGGGAGTTATGTAGAGAAGATAGAGGGAGTGAGTGAGAGAAGCAAGGTGAGAGAGAGAGGGGGGGAGAGGGAAGGAGAGGGAGAGAGGCAAAGACAAATATATAAATGGAAATAAAGAGAGTGTTAGTTTTAAACTTGTGCAATTAATCACTGCAAACAAATTATTAATAAAATAGGAGAGATACAATGGAAAATACACAAATTTATGTAGATATTTTTTATCTTGGAAACCCAAACGAAAAAGCCAACAAGTTTCTTTGGTTTTTGTTTTTGTTTTGTTTTTATTATATTTTTTGTACAATATTACAATATAATATATCCCATGGCATGCATGAACTTCCAATCCAACTGCAGTTCTTAATTGAAAATATAAAACCATGGGTAAAACCACCACGTGCACAAAAAGATTTTAGCAAATTGTGAGCTAAAATCACCAAAAAATAGATGTGAAAAGTTGTTGATTTTTTATTATTTTTTTTCAAGGCATTGCTTTGAACCCTGTGCAAGGGGGTAGGAAAAAGCCATGAATATCTAACACTCTTTCCAATCCTGGTCTTCCTTGGTAACACAATCCATATCCAGTAGTGCCATACAAATACCTGAAAAAATATCTTCACTTCTATCCAATGCTCCCTCCTTGGTTTTGACATACAATTGGTCAATACTCTCACTGTATGTGCAACATATGATCTAGTATAGTCCATTGCATGTGAAATGTATAGTCTACTTAGTCCATTGCATGTGAAATGTACGGTCTAGTATATACCATTGCATACATCAAACTTCCAATATCACTAGCATATGTAACAAAGGATACATCCTCTTCCTCTTTATGTGTCTTGGGACACTAACCTGCATATAAATTTACACCTATAAGAATAGAAACCTTCATTAGCATACTTTCATACATATTAAACCTCTGCAATTTCCTATTTTTTTGATCTCTTTTAATTTCCATGCCCAAGATAAAATTTGCAACGCTGAGATCCTTCATGTCAAATTTGGAGGAGAAATGAGTCTTCACTTCCTAGACGATTTTCTCGTTATTTCATATCAACAACCAATAATCTACATACAAGACCAAATAAATAACACAATCACCAACTAATTTAAAATACACACAATGATATACATTGCTTCTTGTGAAGCCAAGTCCTTGTATATATGTATCAAATCTTTGATAGGACTTCCTTGGTGGTTGCTTCAACCCATACAAGGACTTTTTCAGCACGCATACCAACTCTGTCTTACCAATCATTGCAAAGACTTTTTGTTGCTTAATATATATTCCAAATCCCCATATGGGAATGTTGTCTTCACATCCATTATATTGGATCAATGTTTCTGGATTAATACTATATGTTCGTCGTGAAATGTCTAATGTTTTGGGTGAACACTTCACCCACCACCAAGGACAAAAATTCGAGTTAAAAGTTGAGAAGAGAGTGACCAAGGATAAGTAAGGTAATCAGAGGGTAAACATTTTCTAATTAAAATTTTATACTTACCTTGAAATTTAACCCCTTTTAAAATATTTATAATTTAGTCATTTATAATTTAAAATTAATCAATTTTTTTTCTTTTTTCTTTTTTGTTTTTGTTTTTTTCTTGTTTTTGTTTTTTTGTTTTTGTTTTTGTTTTTTTGTTTTTTGTTTTGTTTTGTTGTTGTTGTTGTTGTTTTTTTTTTTAACGAAATAGGTAGCATTTTATATATTTAAAAACTGGAGACAAAAGTACCATACATTCACATATTGCTCTGGTTCAAATTTTTCTTGAGTTGACTCAAAGAAGTATCTATTGCTACCCTAGTTATTTACTACTATTTTGCTTACAACATTTAAACTATAACACCTCAAAAAACCCCACAGAGTTTGGAAAAACGACATATCATAATGTCTACACATGAAATGAAACTAACTACCCGCTTCCCGCCAGCTTCTTTGGTGGATCCTGAGCTGCATGTTCATTGTGACCAATAGTAATGTTCATTCTAGACCCACAATGCTCCTGTCCTTCCTCCTCAACTGTCTGAGATCTAGATGGGGGCAATTAACCAAGCTTGAAGATATCTTTTAGCACACCAACCGTCACTGCTTCAACCTTGAATTCCATGCTATCAACCTTGAGCTTTAAGTTGAGTGTTTTTGTGTTCAGGTGTTCCATATACTTCTGTAACAATTCCAAATCCTTCTCAATTCCTGAGAGATGAGACTGTACCACCATAAACTGGTCATAAACCTCATGTGCTACCTTCTCACATATTTTTTCCACCATTTCCGCTATGTCTCATGTGGACTATGTTCCCTGCTCCTCGATGATGTCGCCACTTTTGTTGATTCTAGAGAAGGCCATTTTTAGATCAATCCGTCCCTGTACGTGAATAAACCTCATATTTAACTGCTTCATCCAACTCCTTAAAATATTGCTCTATTCCTTGTCCAATGCATCACATGTCCTTTCACATTGAATGGTATTCCCAAACTATTGATCATTCTCGAAACAAACCTCCATCCCTGCAATCGAGAAATTGATTTTAGATTGTATTGTTAATGCTTGATGTACTTGAAGTGCTGCACTGATCTTCCATTCCCTGGTTTCAGAATTTATATTATACCTTTCATTTTCAACTTGCCCATTGTCACGACACTTAAATCTTTATGCCTCCATCTGGAATCGTAATGTCCTAGCTGCTTGCCTCTATCCCTATGAGAGTCCTGCTAGATCTTGAAGCGAGTGATGTGAGATACTGGTCTGATAAGTTTAATACTCAAATTATTCCAATCATCGCCTGAGTTCATATTTCATAATTCTTCAGTCATGGGACATGGTATATTTAGGGGTGCATTTGGTCTATTACCAAAATTCCTTGATCCAGGTCAACGCCTCTATTGGCTCTATAATCTGCCTCCCGATTGTTCTCTTTTTTTACATGGAAAAAAATAAAATTTTCTGATTTATTTAGAAGAGTCCTTATCCTCAGGATAGCAGGAGATAGTTCATAGTGTTTTTATGCATAATATTGGAACACCTTTGAATAATGATAATTGAATCTCCAACTATACGTGTTTGCTGCAGACCTTTGGATATAACAATATTTAATCCTTGCTAGAGAGATAAGGCTTCAACTTGATTATTCGTATCATTCCCCAATCTCCATGCATACCTTGTTTCTATTTTTCCATTGGGGTTGAAAAGAACCCATCCTGTCCATGCCTTCCAAAGATTTCCTTTCAATGCACCATAAAAAGAGTTGCAATCTGCGTAGGTTTCGTTGCCATTCCTCAAATATTTCCCCGGACAACCTAATACAAAAGGAAGGAATTTTACAAGACATGAAGCTAACAACATGATCTAGTGATTTGTTTATCTTAAGCCACTCTTTTTCAACTGCCTTGAGATTGACCATATTAGATTCATCAAATCCCTTGGAAAATATCACTTCAAAAAGAAGTTTCATTCCTTTTATAGCTGCTAATTCTAGGGAAGTTCTATCATCTTTCAATATTGCTTGGTTTCGGCATAACCATATCAACCAACATAAGTATTTGGGGACTTCCATCCAACATATCATAATTAAGGAATCTTTGCCTCTATTGAAGGGATATTGGGATCCTAGTGAATGAACATCTCGGTCCGTTCCATTGGTATGTTGTGAATTTGAGTTAGCGGCTGTAAGGAGATTCTCTAGGTTTCTAGGGTGAAGGGGCACTGGCAGAAGATATATTTGATATTTTCCCGTGCCTTGCCACAAAGGACACAATGAGAAGGACCATGTATGTTTCTCTTTCTCAGATTTTCCGCTGTTAGAATTTTCCCATACACCATTTCCCAACAAAATGTATTGACCTTTGGAAGTGTTGAAATGTAATTTCCAACTGCCGCATTTAATTCATGAAAACAACCTGTTTCCATCGGACCGCTTTTGCTAAGGTAGTGGTTTTCCTCCGAGGGGCTCCGCTACTGTAGACCTTTCGACGCGTGTCCACAGTACCTTTTACAAAACAACTTTTCATCGGGACGTAACATTCGTTTGGTTTGGGCAAGCGATATTCGTCCGATTGCAAGGATGGATGATGTCCGTTGATTAAACCAAAGTTAATGTACATGCCTGCAGCAAATGAATATTGCGTGAAGTGAAAGTTTTTGACCGCCAGTAAAACAATAAGTAAAATTAATTGATGGTCGTAAATGTAGGTAAAAGATTTATGTTATTTTGTACGAGAGTATGGGTCATGTAAAAAAAAAAAAAACTAATAGTTATGTTTTATTGATATGTAAGTTTTTTTTTGTTGTTAATTAACATATATGCATTGTAATGAAATGTAAGAAATATACATAGGAAAAGAATTTTTCACACAACAGTGTGAATTTCTGAGATGTTGTTCATTGCATATGAAATGCAATGAGAAGATACGCATCAACGTATGGCTGTTAAACTTTTGTTGGTTGAATATGTAATGTTTCTTTTGAGGGCATATGGAATGTAACACAACAGTGCGTAAATAAAAATTTTGCACAACAACGTTGAATTTTTATTGTGAGACAGAGTATTTTTTGTTGTTGTAGAGACAGAGTAAATTCTTTTTTTTGGAACTGGTGTAATCCCTCTGTTGGAGGAAGAAGATCTTATTTTGTATCAAGCATTTTATTAATGAATACAAGTCTTATTTGTATGTGTAAAACTCTGTTTGCTTAGAGATTTTTTTTTTTTGGTGTTAAGATCCTAGAGAAAAACAGAGCATTTTTCTCTGTTCAGTGATTTTGTTTTGAAATTTACCAGAAAATTCCCAACAGTGGTATCAGAGCTAGTCCAGGCTCTTTGAAGGTGTCAAAGAAGCTGAAGGAAAGATTTTTTTGCTACAACAACTTTTCCAGCAGAGTGAAGACAGTCAAGAAAGGATCCAGGTATTTCTCAGATTAGTTTTCTGTGTTGCTGTTGAAGGCAATGAGTGATTTTTAAATACACAGTCTGTATTTTGAAGCATAGTTTAGAGTGCAAGAATGGCTAGCTCCAGCACCAGCACCAGCACTAGCATGGGTATCTTTAATACCTAGCTCCCACAGTTTAATGGGAAAAACTATGACTATTGGGAAATAACCATGAGAGCCCTGTTTGCCTCACAAGATTTATGGGAATTAGTTGAAAATGGTTTTGAAGAAACAGCAGATGAAAATGAGTTTAACAGATTAACTCAGGCAGAGAAAGATCTGTTGAAGAGAAATAGGAAGAAGGATTCAAAAGCCCTCGTATTTTTGTATCAAGCAGTGCATGAGAGTGTGTTCCCAAGGATAGCAGCAACCAAGACATCCAAAGAAGCATGGAAAACTCTCAAGACAACCTATCATGGCATGGACAAAGTGAAGACAACAAAACTACAGTTGCTGAGGAGAGATTTTGAGAATCTTTGCATGAAGGAGTCAGACAATATTGACTCATTCTTCACACATGTGATTGGTCTGGTCACACAAATAAGATCTAATGGAGAAATTCTTGAAGAAAGGAGGATTGTGGAGAAACTATTGAGGATCCTACCCTCAAAGTTTGATGTGATTGTCACCACCATAGAAGAGACAAAGGATCTCACAAATTTCTCAGTTGATGAATTACATTCATCACTGGTAACACATGAGCAGAGGTTGAGTAGAAATGAAAACTCATCTCTAGAGCAAGCCTTTAAGACCCAGATGTCTTTTGGAAGAGGAAGAGGTCAAGGAAGAGGAAACAAGAGAGGAAGAGGCAGAAGCCAAAACAGAGGTGGAAGAAACAATCTTGCAAATGCTCAAGGAAGAGGCAACAATCCAAATCAGAACCAAGGCCAAGGAAGCAGTCAACAAAGTGGACAACATCATGCTCAAGGACAAAGGTATGATAAACCCAATGTCCAATGTTATTATTGTAAAAAATATGGGCATTATGCAAATGAATGTAGGAAGAAGCAGCATGATATACTAATAGATCAAGTGCAAATATCACTAGAGAAAATATCAGCCAAGATAATGTGTTGTTAGCTTGTAATATGGCTGAAACAAACAGTGATGATATATGGTTTCTAGACTCCGGTTGCAGCAACCATATGACAGGAAACATAGCCTTGTTTTCTAAATTAGATCAAAATGTGAAATCACAAGTCGCACTTGGGACTGATAGTAAAATTTCTGTTATGGAAAATGAGAAGTAAAAAATATTTACAAAGAAAGGTGAAAAGAAAACCATAGCAGATGTCTATTATGTTCCTGGAATGAAATGTAACCTCTTAAGTATTGGACAACTTGTTCAAAAGGGGTACAATGTTTTCTTTGTGAATGATGTATGCACCATAATGGATAGAGCACCCAACAAAAGATGTATTGCTGAAGTGAAGAAGACAAGGAACAAGATGTTCCCTCTCAGAATAAAGGCAGACTTGAAAAACAAAGAAGTAACTGCAGCAGTTACCCAAGAGGCTTTCCAAAGCATACCAAAGGATGAAAATTGGTTGTGGCACTTGAGATTTGAACATCTCAATTTTGGAGGTCTTAACTTGTTGAGTAGAAAAGGAATGGTAAGGGGACTACCATTGATAGAGAAACTGGATAACCTTTGTGAAGGTTGTATCTTAGGGAAGCAACACAGAGAAAGTTTTCCATCAGGGAAAAGCATAAGGGCAAAGGCATCGTTAGAAATTGTACACTCAGACTTATGTGGACCGATGTAAACTCCATCACTAGCAGGCAACCAATATTTTCTAACATTCATTGATGATTTCACCAAAAAGACTTGGGTTTATTTCCTAAAGAACAAAAGTGAAGTGTTTGAAAAATTTCGAAATTTCAAAGCACTTGTAGAAAATCAAAGCGGGCTGCATATCAAAGTTTTAAGAACTGATAGAGGAGGTGAGTATATCTCCAAAGAATTTCTACGGTTTTGTAGAGAAAATGGAATTCATAAGCAATTTATAGCGAGGTACACCCCGCAGCAAAATGGAGTTGCCGAAAGGAAGAATAGGACAATCATGGATATGGCGAGGAGTATGTTGAAGGCAAAGCATTTGCCAAATGATTATTGGGCTGAAGCTGTACACTGTGCAGCATATATTTTGAATAGATGCCCTACAAAAACAGTGATGAACAAAGTGCCGGAAGAAGCATGGTGTGGGAGAAAGCAAGGAGTCACCCACATGAAAGTTTTTGGATGTGTGGCTTATGCACACATTCCAGATCAGCTAAGGAGGAAGTTGGACAACAAAGGGGAGAAATGTATTTTCATTGGATATAGTGAGGAATCCAAAGCTTACAGGTTGTATATTCCATCTACCAAGAATTTTTTTGTGAGCAGAGATGTTCAGTTCATTGAGAAAGAAGCTTGGGATGGAAACATAGAGAAAACAGTGAATGTTAAAAGCTGTTTGTCTCATGATGAAGATGATGGGGAGATGGCTGAAATACATCCCAAAACAGCAGTGCCAACACAAGGGCAGCAAGGGACACCCTTGAGGAGAAATGAAAGTGCTTCTCCAAGCACACCACAAGGAGGAAATTCAAGTGCTTCTTCAAGCACTTGTACACCAAATGAAAGAGGTAAGAAGTTCAGAAATTTAAGTGACATTTATGATGAAGGTATGGATTCTTTGTTTGCATTATATTGTCATGTTGATGACCCCATTCATTTCGAATAAGCAATTAAGGATAGGAAATGGATAGAAGCTATGGATGAGGAGATCAATGCCATAGAAAGAAACAAGACATGGGACTTGGTTGAACTACCAAAAGGTAAAGAAGTCATTGGAGTTAAATGGGTCTATAAGACCAAGAGTAATGCTGAAGGCAAAATAGAAAGACACAAGGCAAGACTTGTTGTCAAAGGGTATAAGCAGCAGTATGGGAGAGACTATGAGGAAACTTTCGCACCGGTTGCTAGAATGGAAACCGTGAGAGCAGTGCTATCCATAGCAACACAAAACAAGTGGAAAGTTTACCAAATGGACGTGAAGTCAACATTCCTAAATGGAGTGTTAATGGAAGAGGTTTACATTGAACAACCTCCAAGCCATGAAAAGAAAGGCCAAGAGCACAAAATGTGTAGATTAAAGAAAGCTCTTTATGGGCTGAAGCAAGCACCAAGAGCTTGGTATAGTAGGATAGATTCCTATCTACTAGAAAATGGATTTGAAAAGTGTGAGGGAGAACCCACCCTCTACATCAAAGAAAAAGATGGTAAAATTCTAATTGTTGTGTTATATGTTGATGATGTTATTTTCATAGGTAATGAAGATTATCTTATTGAGAATTTCAAAGGAGTCATGAAAGAGGAATTTGAGATGGCTGACATGGGTTTGCTGAGATACTTCTTAGGAATAGAAGTAGAACAAAGTGGAAATGGGATTTTTATCTCACAAGAAAAATATGTAAAAGAAGTGCTGGAAAGATTTAATATGCAGGACAGCAAGGCAAAAATCACTCCCACAGTGATGGGATTAAAACTCAGCAAAGAGGACAGCAGCAAGGATTTTGATCCTAGTTTGTGCAAGAGCATAGTTGGTAGCTTAATGTATTTGACTGCAACTAGGCCAGATATAATGCATGTTGTTAGTTTAATTTCCAGATTCATGGAGAGGCCAAAAGGAGCACATTGGCAGGCAGAAAAAAGAATTATGAGGTATGTTAAAGGTACTAAAAGGTTTGGCATTTTATATACTACTTCAGAATGTTCAGATTTAATTGGATACACTAATAGTGATTGGGCTGGAACTGTGGTTGATCGGAAAAGCACATCCGGTTATGTTTTTCACATGAGTTCAGGAGCTATTTCATGGGCTTCCAAAAAACAACCTATTGTAGCGTTGTCTACAGCAGAGGCAGAATATGTGGCAGCTGCAACAGCAGCATGTCAAGCAATTTGGATGAGAAGGATGTTAAGAAGTTTATGCCAAGAGCAAGAAAAAGGAACAATGATTTTTTGTGACAATAGCTCAGCTATTGCATTATCCAAGAACTTTGTGTTTCATAAGAGAACGAAACACATTGACACAAGGTTTCATTACATCAGAGAATTGGTAAACAATGGAGAAATTGTTTTACAACATTGCAGGACTCAGGAGCAGGTAGCAGACATTCTGACCAAGCCATTGGACCAGAAAAGTTTTGAATTTTTGAGGAACTGTTTGGGTATGACTGATAACCCAGCAGTTGAAATTAAAGGGGAGTGTTGAAAATATAATTCCAGCTGCCGCCCAGTCAAACAACATTTAATTAAGCAAAACCACCATGAGTTTATCACACCGCTTTTCACAAGTTGGTGGTATTCTCTGGAGGGGCAGCGATAGTGTACACCGATCGACACGTGGCTCAAGTACTTTTTGAAAACCACCTTTTTCCCAGAGCGTAAACTTCGGTAAGAAAAATCCATGCGATATTGTCAACAACCGTCCGATCAATGAGGGGCAGATCAACGGTTGATACAAGCCTGCAAAATGAACTTGCGTGGAGTGAAAGTTTTTTGTTTTTGACCACTAGGTTTAACAGTAAAATAATTAATGAATTTACTCCGGTCAGTAAAGGTTGGTAAAACTTTAATTTTACTATTTGTTTAATTCACGGGAAGTATGGGCATAGGTAAATGTTTTTAATTTTAATGTTTTTAATATGTACGGGAGTATGGGTCATGTAAAAAATGTATTGTAATTTTTTTTTTGTGGTTCATAGTATATGCAATGTAATGTGAAGCAAAAAAGATGAGAACACAGGAGTGTGTGAGGTAGTTTGAGAGGCGGAGCAACGCGAGATAAAAATTTCTTTTTGGTTGAAATGTAATGTAAGGAATTACACTTACAGCAGTAAATGTAAGAAATGTTTTATTTACAGTAGTGTGTTAATTTTTAAGAAATAGAGTAGTACTCTTTGTTGTAGAGACAGAGTAAATTTGTTTTTGGAGCTGGTGTAATCCCTCTGTGTGAGGAAGAAGTTTGTATCATGCATTTTATTAATGAATACAAGTTTTATTTGTATATGCAAAACTCTGTCTGCTCAGAAATTTTTTTTTGCTTCCCTGTATTAAGATCCTGTGGAGAAAACAGAGCATTGTTCTCTGTTCTTTTGTGTTTGAAATTACCAGAAATTTCCAACATATAATAGTCACATGCCTTATGGATGGCCAGAAAGACACATGGTAGTTTCAATAAATTATTATTTTGTTATTATTACGTGCCGCAGTGTAAGAAAAATGGAGAAAGGGTTTAGAGATTTGTGTAGTTTCACGAAAATGCTTAGAACAGTAATGCCATTTTAAAAAGGAGGAAATCGAGATAGTGGAGGAAATTTTTGAACGAAAAAGTGGAAAGGTTTAGGGATTTCTTTGATTAAGGCTTGGTTCCAAAAAAAAAGCTTGGTTCAAAAAAAATTAGACAAACACAATTTTGATTTCAGACTATTAAAAATGAAAAGGAAATGGAGACAATCAAATAAATTGTATTTGATATCTATTTGTCTAAGGATGATGACGAAAATGAAAATGATATGGTTGTCATACAATTTTAAATTAATAGGCTATAGCATAAATGAATTGGAGTGAATTTGTTCATTGGCGTGAACTTTTGAAAGTTGTAATTCTTTTTGGTTTTATACATTTTTCAATATAGTTTTGAAAAATATTATGATGATGATGATGATGATGGTGGTTACCGTCCACTCAGACCAAATTGGTCTATCGGACCTATAATATTCTTAATTTTTAATTGTCTGGCTCCTTGTCTTTCTTGGCGAGATTGGTGTTGTAGCTCTCTTTTTTTTCTCTACGGTCTTCCAACTTCCTTTATCTTGCATCTCCTTCATCTCTTCTGGTTCTTGAAACAATGGTGTCTTGGCTTCGCGATCAATTGTGTTCGTCCTTTTGAAGATAGTCGGAGAAGAGGTTTGGTCTAGGAGATTTGCTTTGTTGTCAAATGAAGATTTATTTTGCACGGTAATCGAATCCTCATAACTGTTGACACTTGAGGGGTTGTCGGGTGTACTTTTTTGTTGTTGGGCAGGGCTTTCTCCATGCTTGTCTTGAGAGTTGTTTCTGTCTTGCCGAATTTCTTGTGATTCAGAGTTTTCTCTAGAGTATTCTTCTTTGATGACAGTGTAGTGTTCTTTTTGTGCTCCTTCCCACCAAGTAGATCTGTGGTGGCTTTTTTTACCAGGATTTTTCTAGGAGGTTTTTGGGCAATTTTTGGCTAGATGGCCTGTCTCAAAGCAGGATCGACATCGGAAGAGGACACTTTCATAATCGAGTTTCTGGTTCCACACATAATCTTTACTTGTTAGGTTTATTTCCGCTGGGAATCCGGCACTGAAGTCCATTTCCACACAAATGCGTGCACAGGTGGTTCTGGCATATTCCTCTATTTCTGGACACCTGCAGTAAAATTTCCCAATTGCATTTCCAATGGCTTTTAGTGAGGAGAGATTCCAGAGATGCAAGGGTAGGCTTGGCAGTCTCACCCAAACTGGTGCTGAGGTTATCACTGCTGTTGAGGGATCGAATGATGGGTTCCATGGCTTCATGAATAATCCTGATTTTTCCCAAAACCAAGGGCTAGAATCCATAATACATTGTCTGCTTTCAGGATTTTCAAAATCTACTATAAAGAAACCCCTAGCACAGGGGTAGATATTAATGTCATCAGAAATTACAGGCTTCCATACCTCGAAGATCCAATTGTGGAGAGTTGTTAGTCGCGGCCAAAAACCATTGAACCGACAAATTAGGGCACTTTCAGAAAACTTCAAAGCCTCATCGAGTGAGGCTTGGACCACCTGGATAGTGGGTGCTGGGGCTTCACTGACAATATGGGTAGGAGCTTGCCCTCCAGGAGTTGACGACACTGAGCCAGCTGCTACTTTCGCGAAGCTGGGAGCGATATTTTACTTCCTTGTAGAACCTAGCCGTAGAGGAAAAAGACAAAAGATTAGATCTAGATCTAGTCGGAAAAGACTAGATCTAGATCTAGCTATAGAGGATTAGAACCCAGCCGCAAAGAGATAGCCCAGAATATTAAATCTATCGCAGCCAGAAAAAACCTATAGCAGCTAGAAGCTGCGTTCAGAAATAAATCTAGATCTATGTATATAACTAGATCTGTGTTCAGAAATAAATCTAGATCTATGTGAAGTTGTGTTCACAGCGAGATAACCAGCCAGAAGAAACCTATCGCAGCCAGAAGCTGCGTTCAGAAAATTCTCTCGTGAGAAAAAGCTGCGTTCAGAAGAGAGGAATAACCGCAGACGAAGTCACCGAAGAACCGCAACCACCCAATATAAAACAATATAAAAAACCCAGACGAAGTCACCGCAGACGAAGTCACCGAAGAACCGCAGTCACCGAAGTCACCGAAGAAAAATCA